>PVJC01007910.1:0-49950 GCA_004026665.1 Murina feae
GAGCAGGGGGCATGGCCTGAGGTCCCCCGGCCTGGCACCAGGGAAGAGGGTGCAGCCTGAGTTCCTCTGGCCTGATGCCAGGGCAGGGGGAGCAGCCTGAGATCCCCTGTCAAGCCCCATGCAGGAGGTGGGTGGGCGCGCAGCCTCAGGTCCCTGCTGATTGCTCCTTAAGGCTCGTTATGGGAACTTAGCCTCAGCTGTGGATACAAATTGACCAGACTGACGGTCAATTTGCATATTCCCTCTTTATTATATAGGATTAGAGGTCTGGTGCACAAAATTCACGCACTGTGGGGTGGGGGTGGGGGCGTTCCCTCAGCCTGGCCTGTGCTGTCTTGCAGTCCAGGACCCCTCAGGGAATATCCGCCTGCCAGCTTAGGACCGCTCCCCATGGGGATCAGGCCCAAGTCGGCAATCAGACATCTCTTTTGCAGTCCAGGACCCCCCACTACTTACTGCCTGCCTGCTTGCTGCTCCTTACTGTTTGGCTTGCTGCTCCTTAGTGCTGCTGTGGAGGTGGGAAAGGCTCCTACCAATGCCACTGCCCAGCTGTGAGCCTGGCTTCTGGCTAAGTGGTGCTCCCCCTGTAAGAGCGCACTGACCACCAAGGGGCAGCTCCTGCATTGAGCGTCTGCCCCCTGGTGGTCAGTGTGCATCAAAGCGACCAGTCTTTCTGGTGGTTCCGCTGTAATGGTTGCTTAGGCTTTTATTACAGTAGGTCCTCAGGTTATGTGGGAGTTTCATTCCTACAGTGTAATGTAACGTGATTTTTGCCATAAGTCGGAACCCACCTACATAGCACCTATGTCACTCACATGGAGCACACACACAGCAGTAATGAAGTGAAACAGTAAAAAAAATTTAAAAGATAACAATTCCTGACCTTTACTTGCGGTAAATAAATACTAAAAAACATAAAGCACATATGTGCATATGTTGAAATGATGGAACTTTTTTTTAAATAAATAAACTAGAGGCCCGGTGCACAAAAATTTGTGATCTCAGGGGGGGAGGGTCCCTCAGCCCAGCCTGTGCCCTCTTGCAGTCTGGAACCCCTCAGGGGATGTCCACCTGCTGACTTAGGCCCATTCCCCAGGGGATTGGGCCTAAGCTGGCAGACATCTCTCTGGCAGCTCAGGAGCCCTTGAGGAATGTCCACTTGTTAGCAGGGAGCAGGCCTAAGCTTCAGTCGGACATTCTTAGTGCTGATGAGGTGGGAGAAGCTCCCGACACCACTGCTATGCTGGCAGCTGGCAGCCTGGCTTGTGGCTGAGCAGAGCTCCCCCTGTGGGAGCACACTGACCACCAGGGGGCAGCTCCTTCATTGAGCGTCTTCCCCCTGGTGGTCAGTGTGTGTCATAGTGATCCATCATTCCTAGTTGTTCTGCTGTTAGGGTCAATTTGCATATTACCCTTTTATTATATAGGATGAGAGATGGCGACGTAACCACGAAATGATGTACATTGAGTCTGATATAACCCAAGGACTGTTAGTATATAGATTATTGACTATATTCCCTGTGCTGTACTTTACATCCTATGACTTTCTATAACCACCAATTTGTACTACTTAATACCTTAACTTTTCTCACCCATCCCCCAACACCCACCCATCTGGCAACCATCAAAATGTTCTCTGTATCTATGAGTCTGTTTCTCTTCTGCTTATTCATTTTTTAAGTTTCATTGGTTAACAGATATGTATTAATTGCCATTTTATTGTTCATGTTTTTTTAATCTTTTTTCTTCTTTTTCTTAAAGAAAACCCTTTAACATCTAATCTAATAAAAGCATAATATTGAAATTGACCATTTCTTCGGGACGCCTAAGCCACACCCACCAGCCAATCAGAGTGCCTGTATGCAAATTAACTCAGCCAAGATGGAGGCCGGCAGTCACGGAGCTGAGTAAACAGGCAGCTTCCGTTGCAGCAGGAGTAAAACTGTTTGCCGGCTGCCTGGGCTTCTCTCGGCTCCAGGCAACAACATATTTGCAACACTGTCTCAATTATAGAAGCCTCGGAGTTGAGGCCAACAGAAGGCTTCGTTACCTGCCTAGGCCTTGGCTTAAAGGAACAGTGTATGAATTATAGAACATAAATAAACCCCAGAAACATGCTTCCAGCCAGCCTTGCTGGGACGTTGGGTCAAAGCCTGAAAACAGCCCTCAGTCCATCACCCAGGCTGGCCACACCCCGATGTGGTGAGGGACGCCACTGGGGGGCTTGGCTAGCCTGCAAACAGCCATCAGCCCCTCACCCCGGCTAGCCAGGTACCCCAGTAGGGACTCAAAACCTGAAGGGACTGTGTGCAGCCTGAAAGCCTGAAAATGGCCCTCAAGCCCGCACCCAGGCTGGCCACACCTCAATGGGTGAGGGACCCCACTGGGGGGCTTGGCCAGCCTGAAAACAGCCATCAGCCCCTCACCCAGGCTGGCCAGGTACCCCAGTAGGGGCTCAAAACCTGAAGGGACTGTGGGCAGCCTGAAAACGCCCCTCAGCTCCTCACCCAGGCTGGCCACACCCCAGTGGGGTAAGGGTCCACACTGGGGGTCTTTGCCAGCCTACAAACAGCCATCAGCCCCTCACTCAGGCTGACCAGGCATGCCAGCAGGTGGACATCCCCAGAGGGGTCCCAGACTGCGAGAGTGCACAGGCTGGGCTGAGGGACATCCTCAGTGCACAAAGTTTTGTGCACCAGGCCCCTAGTTTCTTATAATACTGGTTTGGTAATGATGGACCCTTTAAGTTTTTTCTTTCCTGGGAAGTTCTTTATATGTCCTTCAATTCTAAATGGTAGCTTTGCTGGGTAGAGTAATCTTGATTGTCGGGTCTTACTTTTCATCACTTTGAATATTTCTTGCCACTCTCTCTGACCTCAACAGCTCACAGTTTTATCGGAGCTCCCTTATGGAAAACTAACTGCTTTTCTCTTGCTGCTTTTAAGATTCCCTCTTTTGCTGTTTTTCTCTTGCTGTTTTTAAGAAACTCTCTGAAGCTCTGAGAGTTTTTCTCACATCAAGGATCTGGTAGTGGTTGCAACAAGGATTGACAGCCATTTGTATTTTAATTATGATGTGTCCTGGTGTGGGCCCCTTTGTGTTCATCTTGTATAATAGACTCATACGTGCATTACACATATCTTCATCCATTCAGCATATGTATTGAAGCCATATTATTAAAGACCAGGTACTAAGCTAGTTTCAGGTGATACACATGCAAGACAGTGCATGCTAAATACATACACACACTTTTCTTGCTTTCATTTCTTCTACTTCTGGAAGGCCTGCCCCTGAGTCAGAGAGAACTCAGAAATGGATCACTTCCTAATTTCCATTGCAGTCCAGAAACTGTCAACCTCCGTGGAAATTTGGGGCTAGATAAGTTGTTGTGGGAGTTGTTCCTGCATTGTAAAAGCCAGCCTGTAGCACCTCCACCCAAGGTGTCACAACCAAAAACATTGCCAGATAACTAGCGGCCTAGCCTGAACTAACTGGCCATCCTGGACCAGAACTCCAAGTCACCTGCATCTATGAGACCTCACTCTCCCCACAGAAACAAGTCCAGAATCTGGAAGCAGAATGAGAGTAAGAAAGGCTCACTGGCATGCTTCTACCTGAACATAAATAATGATGAGCACACAATGAAAACAGGCGATTCTACAAGGGACCAGGTCTGGGGCACAGCAGAACACAGGTCACTCAGACTACAAAAAGGAACAGCCCCATTCTGTCACACACTGAGTGTCCGCTGCTGCTTTACCACTGAGGCCTCTGCTCTGGATCCTTTAACTCCACCCAAATTCTAGAAAAAAATAATTCAACTACCCAATGATTCACTTCCTGATAACACTCAACTCCTTCTTCATGGTTGCCAGATAAACCACAGGATGTCCAGTTACATTTGAATTTCAGGTAAACAATGGATATTTTTTTAGTATATGCATGTCCCAAATACTGCATATACTTATGCTATATCTGAAATTCAAATTCAGATAAGTGTCCTGTATTTTTATTTAATAAATCTGTAACTCTTCCTTCCTTAGAATGAACCAGCATAAGCCCAAACGCTATCTATAATAAGCCCCTCCCAACTCCCACATACTGAGACCTCCCCCCGCCCCCACGTGGTTCTTCTGGTGTGTTCTCCCAGGCTGCGGCAAGCTAGTGAACCTAATTCTGATGAAGTACATACTGTTGCTGGTGTTTTAGAAGAACATCCCCACTTTTTGAGGCAGGACACTGAGAGGCAGCCAGCTGAAAGGGACTACTGCGGTTGGCCAGAAGGGGGCACACTTGGAGCACCTGTGTGTGGGTAAATGGCCTCATCAGGTGTGAGAGGCTTAGGGGGGAGATTTTGCTTCAGTCTCACAGCTGAATCACCCTGCCTCTAAGGATCTCCATGGGGGGAGTGGGGAAGGGGGAGGTGTGTGTGTGTGTGTGTGTGTGTGTGTCTCGCATGCGTGCAGCCACATCCGAGTGAGCAAATAGAACATGGAGATGTAGTGGGAAAGCAGACAGAAAAAAACAGAGCATCTTATCAGATGGTGGCAATAGCACCAAGGCTTACAGAGAATGGGTGACTGAAGTCCAATGTCTGAACTAACTGGTGAAACCCAGGGTTCTTATGACTTAAATTAAATTTAGTTTTGAATCATACCTCTAGGGATCCTCTCTCTCTCTCTCTCTCTCTCTCACTCTCACTCTCACTCTCCCTTCTTCCCTCCTTCCTTCCCTCCCTCCCTCCCTCCTTTACCTTTCCCCAGGATAATGAGCAACCTGAGGCCCCTCAATTCCCCCCCCACCATGGCAACAGTGGCCCACTTGACCTAAATAATGTTTCTGCACATCAGAAACATAAGGTGCAATAACTGCATAGCTACTTTCCCCTGAGACCAGACAGAAGGATGTCAGGAAAGACCTTAGAGCTGCCCTCAAGACTTGAAGAAATGAGTCATCACTCTGACTTTAGCAGGACCCCTAACCCCTAACCCAGGATGTCTTGTGATTCTGCCACACATAACCCGTAACCTACATGCCACGGGGGAGATGGGCCTTGAGCATTACCTTCCCATTCTCCTGGGTGGTGCGATTCATCGGTAAAATAAGTTAGTGGGCTTTATTTCTTCACTGCGATTTTCCACGCCCAGCGTTTGGCTTTGCTGGCGCTGAGTGGGCGAACGCTTTCTCTTCTAGAACACCGGTGCTCACAGCCCAGTGGGAAGGCGTTATTACTCCATTTTCCAGGCAGGGACATGAAGCCAGGCCTGGAGTGCAGACATTTCTGTGCTATCGGTGTTGTCCTGTTCACTCATTCAAATATATAGAACAGTAGTTCTCAAACGTGAATCCCCTCGCAGGCTTGTTAAAACAGACCTGTGGGCTCCACACCCGGAGTGTTCGATTCACTAGTTCAGGAGTGGAACCCAAGGGTCTGTATTTCTTAGAAATTTCCTGGTGAAGCAGCTGCTGGAAGCTGGCACCACACTTTGATTACCACTGCTCAAGGCTACCTTGCTCACAAGCTCTGGGCGGCGCCAATGCTGGTCACCTAAAAATGATTTCATCAACTGTTCGACTTTCCTATGTGCTGTTTTGATTGCCTTTTAGGACTATAACCAGTTTGATTTTAACTCGGCAAACTTATCACAGAATGTCTAAGTCAAATACAAATACATGAATTGCCAAAGTGCTCCTTGAACTAGCTTTACACCTGTTTCCTGGTTTTGAATAAAGTCTGACAGTTCGTTCTAATCTATATGAGAGTCATGTTTTAACTTTTTGAAAATGACACATTTGACACAGCCTCAACTCTATACTCCCTCCTGTGCATCCTCCTAATTATGAAAACTCAGAATTTCAACTAAGCCTGGAGGAAATACGTAGTGGAGAAGAACCAGAGGTATCTATTTCATTCCTGATTTAAAACACACACACACACACACACACAAAAAAAAACACCCACGAAGTTGCCTAAAGCAAATGAGAATGTGTTGAGCCTCCATGAGCAACATGTGGAATCAGAAATGGATGGCCCAAATGTGCTGGAAAAACTACCCTATAAAATTATGAAATCCATTGCTTGTTTTGGAAATCAGAACAGGAACTGTTGGCCAACAAGTTCATGGCATCCCTACAAAGTCATGCCCTGGAGGCCTGATCTGTGTCCTGGGGGTGTCTGGAGAAGATGGTGAAAGACATGCAATGTGTATCTGAAAAAAAGCCAGCCCTTCTCCAGAGAGCAGCTGTCCTCAAGGCCTCCCCAGAATGAGTGTCCTGGGAGCTCTCCCTGGGAAAGGAGGAAAGGCTCAGAGCGGAGCCCTCAGGAGGCCTCAAGGGTGGCGGTTCCACAGGAGAGAGCCAGGCCTGGTCTGATTCTCATCCCCGCTATAGACTGCCCAGCCCTGGCACGTCAGCCTCCTGGGCTTCAGTTTCCCCACCTGTAAAAAGAGGCAGTTTAGACTCCATGTAAGCCTTTGCTGTCCGATACAGCAGCCACCAGCCACATTTGGCTGCTGGGCACTTGAAGTGTGGCTAGTCTGGAATGAGATGTGCTTAGTGTAAAATACGCACTGATTTTCAAAGGTGTGGTACAAAAAAGTATAAAATATCTAATTAAGATATTTTTATATTGTATTACTTAAGGTGACCAGACGTCCCGCTTTTGGCGGGACAGTCCCGATTTTTAACAATTTGTCCTGTGTCCTGCAGCGTTTTAAAAAAGTCCCAATTACTCTTTGTAATATTTTAAGTAATAATAAAAAATAAATAAAGAAAAAAAAATACCCCCCCGGGGTCAATGGTGTACCGCTTTAAATCTGGTCACCTTATTATATGTTGACATGAAAATATTTTAGATATACTAGGTTAACGAAAACAATTATTTAAATCATTTTTACTTGATTTAAAAATATTTTTTTATTGATTTTAGAGAGGAGGAAGAGGGAGAGGGCGTCAGCTAGGGGACCAAGGGGACAACACTCACATCTATGACTTTTAAACATCCGTGGATCCATGCAAGGATTTCTTCAATTAAATGATCGAGTAAAATGTGATTTGGGGTCCACCCATTATTTTTCAAGCCTCTGCCATCTCCGTCCCCTGTCACACAACAGTCAATTGCTGACCTGGGCTGTGCATGCAGAGGAATGGCTCCTCGCATAGAACTCAGGTGCCAAAATCGCGGAGGCCCGAGATGCGCGATGGTGCCATTGTGGATGGCTGGAAATTTGCCTGCAGATGGAATTGTTGAAAGCACAATAACTTTTCAAATGCCAAGGAGAGTCTGATAGTTACAGGAAGTCTGTTGTGGTGAAGTGAATCATCACTCTTGGTTTATCTGTTTTGTGGAGTCAGGTTTTAGCAATTAGGTTTCTTCAAATGAGCTGCTCTTCTGTTCTTTATGTGCCAGGGAGCTTTCCTCCGGCTTCTCTGACCCATGACCCCAGGCTTTCCGTTTCTGAGAGACGGCCACGATGAGCCTGTTACAAAAACTGTGCACAATGACCAGAAGAGGGTTCCTCACACTGAGCCTCTGTTGCTGAGCTGGGCCCTCTAACAACCGAGGTTGTGAATGAAGCCACGCTCAGGTCGCCTCCCCACTGAATGAGCGGTGTGGAGGCAAAGCAGAGCAAGGTCCCTGTAATCAAAACACAGTTCTTCCTGGTCAGTGAGACCAACTGTTTCCCTGTCACTGAGGCAAAGGGAGGCAGGAAGCAGGCACTCAGAGAGGAGGAACTCCACCAACTAGTCGGCTGAGGGCAGGCTGCCCCAGGCGTTCCTGGGAGAAGTTAGAATTGCTATGTGGATAATCCCCACTGATCCTTCCTGGCATTGTTCCGTGCTATAAGGGGGTCAGGAATGTGGCAACAAAAAGACAAAACAAATCCCCTCATGGCAGAGTTCAGAGTTCAGGTTTACTTCCTGGCTCTACATTGGGGCCACAACTAAGCCTTCGTACACAACATTTCTACCACAATTTAACCTTTAGACAAAAGTAAAGGTAGCTACAAGCTCCACCATGAGAGCTCCATTATCAGGGGATAAAATGCGTGCACACCAGCCTGGAAGGGTAAGTGGGAGCCTGCTGGGGAGAAGTGGAGGGTGAGAGAGAGGAGGCGGGTGGACAAAGCCCAGAACATGGGCATCGGCAGGAGCAGACCCACAAGGACCCTTGGAGGAAGAGCTGAGGAGAAGGTGAAAGCACAGCCTGAAAGTCCTTGCAGGGGAAAAGTGCAGGCCTGGTGCGGGGCTCAGCACGGAGCCTGAGTCCGCAGGAGGTAACATGACGGGTGTCGTGGTTCAGGATGAAGCAAGCACACATGTTCGGGGACAATGCAGATGAATCACAAGCATTGCCCATCGTGCCCACAAAGGAAGGAATGAGAACCCAAGCAGGGAGGTAACGTAGGAAAGGGAGGATGGGTGTAGATTTTGGAGACTATTTTGGAGACTGGAGGGGTATCTGCCAGCACTGGGCACCTGGGTGGTGTAGGCACACGGGTGGCTTGGACCATCTAGAACTTTACCAGCCTAGGCAATGTTGTTCTTACACAATCGCTTTCACACAGCGCACCCTTGAAATATGACAGCAATAGGTGTCCACCCCCATTATTTAGGGGCAGGTAAACGGGCTGCCTTGTCCAGGGCATTGCTAACCTCCCCGTGTGTTTTCACAGAGACCTTTTGGAGCAGGAAGAGTCTGTTTCCCACAGGTGGTTGAGGAAATTAACAATGGCACTGGGAAGGGCTCTGACGTGTTGGCCCAGCAGCACAGGGTTTCTGTGGTCAGGGTTCTAGGATGTGATTCTCCATGAACAATAACCTTGGGTACTCTCATTACCCCAGAACTCTCAGATAATCAGTGTGTTATCGACGACTCTGTGACTTATCTGAGTCATTTCCATGAGCCAGGACAGATGGGAAGCCACAAATCAAGGCTTGCTTCTAGTGGTTAGCAACTCCGGTTTAAATACACCAGAAGCTGGATGGGGGGACACACGGATCTAAAAGAGGCCCAATGATAGCCTTCCAGTTATCTATGCTTTACACAACATCACAGGAGCCCTAATAAGCAAGAAAAGCATAACGAGCATGTGGAATTCAGCTGTGAGCCAAGAACATGACCGAGAATTTTCCTGCCTTATGGTGTATGCGGAGAATGACACTGCAGGAGCTGAAGAGTCTCTTTGAAATTTAGCCCAACCCACATCCCTGGATGATACAGAGTCAGTATCAGCTCTCAAACCAAAAGCCACTTCCTCAGGAAAGGTTTCTCTGGAACTCTGAATTATGTCATATAGTCTCAAAGCCCCTTTTCTTTCTCACATGAGGCACTGTTTTCTCTTATGATTTATTAGTATGGGTTTCATGTCATGATTCTTTGATTAATATCTTTCTTGCTACCAGGCTGGAACCTCTGTGAGGTCAGGGATGGCTTCTGGTTTTTCTCTCCCCTGTGCCATGTACAGAGCCTGGCTAATCAAAAGCGCTCAACATTTAAAACATAAAAGCGCAAGGAATAACAGGAGGCCCGTGGGTCCCGGGATGTGCTGCGTGACAAATCATCTCAACAACTGAACTCTGGCATTTTAAAAACGAACCTCTAAGGAGCTGACATTAAATGCCCAAAGGGCAGTTTGCTTCATCCTTGCAGATAACAACGTGCCTAAGACATGAAATAATTGATAACTAATATCATTTATTTAAATTATGACTAATATTTTCCCACAATAACTAGCTGCGGATTACAATAGTAAAGAATAACAATGGCTATAAAGAAGAGGGAAGAAAGAAAGTACAGCTGACTCTTGAACAACATGGGCTAGAGGGCCGATCCCGCGCAGTCGAAAATCTGCACGCAATTGTTGACTTTGCAGTTGGACCTTCGCATCTGCAGATTCAACCAACCTTGAATGGAAACAGTATTTTCAATCCATGGTTGGGAAAGCCCAGGATACAAAGGGGTGACTATATTTATTGCATAAAAGTCTGCCCAGAAGTGGCCTACACAGTCCAAATCCCTGTTATTTAAGGGTCAAATATCATTTACGTGAAGCATCTAACAAATAAATTGAAGCTCTGCAAACAAAAACAAAACCAAGAACAAAACAGACAACCCCAAGTTAAGCCGTGCAGGTCACTCTGCCTACGTTTTCCTCAAGGGTCTTCAACTCGAGAGAGAGACAAGTAGAGCTTGTCTCAGCAGGTTCCAGCAGGGCTCTCGCCTCTGGCTTGATTCTTTCAAAGGTCACAGTCCAGAAATATAAAGTAATTACCTTTAACCTGCTTTTCAATTGAAAAAACAAAAGAGAGAGAGAGAGAGAGAGAGAGAGAGAGAGAGAGAGAGAGAGAGAGAGAGAGAGAGAGAGAGATTTTCCTAAGGACTGTAGGTCCAACAAGGCCCTGCCTAAGGAATTTTCAAAGGCAAGTCTGACTATACCCAATGTTCTCATTTTGTCTTGAACTTAATATCTAACTACTATGTAAGAGTCAGCCCCACTACACTTCCTGAGCATAAGGTGGTAATTATGAACTAGCCAGTATTTAGGCTGATGTAGGCAGTGCCTTGGGTTAAGGAGGGGGTTGGGTTCTTCGCAATAAATATCTCATCCCACGACAGAATCCTGGAACTGGAGCTGAGTCAGGAGCCTGGTGGGTCTAGCACCTGGTCTACAGGAGACTTGAGGAGCCCCTTGGTGGCCTCAGGATGGTGGATTCAAACTGAGTAAACTGCTTGAGAATTGCAAATGCTACATCCACATACCTTAACTATGAGGGCTGAGAATCGAGACCATCTGTGTCAACACAACTATCCCTTCCAGGATATTCTTGCCCAGGAAGTTAAGGCTGTAAACCAATAAATAACTTTTCTATTTGCTGCAAAAAATTTATACAGAACACTCAGTCCTGGAAAACAATTATGTTCACCTGAGAAAACAACTTGCATATCAATAATGGTTTACTTGCCAGGACTCAAGACCCTTGGCTTATCAACAAATCAACAAATGACAAATGCTGGCGAGGATGTGGAGAAAAAGGAACCCTCCTGCACTGCTGGTGGGAATGCAAACTGGTGCAGCCTCTGTGGAGAACAATATGGAGTTTCCTCAAAAAACTAAAACTTGAACTGCCATTTGACCCAGTGATCCCACTTCTAAGAATATATCCCAAGAAAACAAACACCAATCACAAAGGATATATGCACCCCTATGTTCATAGCAGCACATTCACCATAGCTAAGACTTGGAAACAGCCTAAGTGCCCATCAGCAGATGAGTGGATTAAAAATAGTGGTACATCTACACAGTGGAATATTACACTGCAGTAAAAAAAAAAGGAACTCTTACCATCTGCAACAGCATGGATGGACCTGGAGGGCATTATGCTAAGTGAAATAAGTCAGTCAGAGAAAGATAAATTATCACATGATCTCACTCATTTATGGAATATAATGAACAACATAAACTGATGAACAAAAACAGATCCAGAGACAGAGAAGCATCGATCAGACTGTCAAAGGGAAGGCAGGAGGGTGGGGGTAAAGGGGAGAGATCAGCCAAAGGACTTGTATGAATGCATATAAGCCTATCCAATGTACACAGACACTACAGAAGGGGGAGTGAGGGCACGAGCGGGGGGGTGGGGTGGGGGTGCAATGTGTGTGGATAAGGACACATATGTAATACCTTAATCAATAAAGGAAAAATAAAAACACCTTTGTTTTGCTGTACCACCAATCACGAACAATGATGTTACGAACTTTGCTGAAACCAATCACTTCTCTGCCTTGAAAAATATAGCTAAAAGGACATGTATCTAGACCTCTACACCCTATCCATACACCTCCTGACCTCCCCTGGCTTAGACACCAACAGGACTGTATCCTGGTCCTGTTCTCCCTTATCACGGTCAGCTTACTGAACTTAGCTTTCTTTTATCAGCAGACTCTTCCAATGGATCATATGGAGTCTCTAACTGACACAACAAATCAGGTTTGGTCTCTTGGAAGCAGGACACATTTAAATGAGAGTTCATACATACTTACAACCCATTAGGGTGGGAAATCTAGTAAAATTGTCAGTTTTCCTCTGTAATAAAGTTAAGAGGCCTCTATACCATTTCTCCTATTGAGGAAAGATCTGGTGTTTGAACACCTGCCTATGACATATTTCAAGTGCAAACTTTACCCCCATTTTTCTACTCTTACATAATTCTGTATTTTCTGAATTTTCTACAATTACGATGCTTTATTTTGAGGGTGGGCAGAAGGACACAGAGCAAAAGCCATAAGAAGGGAATTAATTTCCAAGTGTAAATTAGGAATGACCACCAAGTCTTAATTTAAAATACATACACACACAGAGAATATAAAATATCCGTTTAGAGTCTCTTCTCATTAAGCTAGCAAGGTAACTGCATGGCACCGACATCGGTATGCACATTGAGAAGTTGTACAGTTTTAATCATGCTGCCTTGGTTCATCCTTGTCTGACCATAAGAGACCTCTGGGGGAATTAACAGTAAGTAACAGTCGAGGCTGAGGCCCAGGACTCTGTCTGTTGTTGTTCTTTTTTTTTTGGTTAAATGAGCACAAGTGATTTATACAATCAAGCAAAGTGTAAAACCCAGAACCGACGGCCCTGATTCACTGGAATGCAAAGCCCAGCTTCCATCGTAAAACCATCCCACTTAAAACGGAAGAGCTGGCAGCTGGCAACTAACGATCGCCTCAACTGTCTTCCACAGGGTGGCATCTCTTGGTACCTGGTGCCTGGATCCTGGGCCTGTCCCAAAGCTCACAAATCCCAAACACTGTCCAACCTGGTAACAGCTCACAGCTGGGCTCGGGCATGCTCTCCCAACCAGAGCTGCTCAGAGAGCAGGCTTCCCCTGCTGCTGGCCTGCCTGCCGGAGAGCCTGCAGCTCCCCACGCAGCCCAGCCGGCAAAGGGAGCAAGCTGCAGCTGAGCGATCTCAATCAAGGCTTCCTTTACCTTAAAGAAACTTCCTCGCTTGTCCGGGCTGCGGGTACCCATGGTCCAGGATGACGTTTCCTCCAGCGCGGCTCTACTGCACACCGGGGACTCCTGAAGGTAGAGACATTTTTAATGGTTAGTCCAGCCTGTAGGAAATTCCTTTCTAAGCCACAGAACACTCACAACAACAGTCCTGCCAAGATCTTTTTCCGTCAACAACATAGTGCCATTTATTTCCCACCAAAGCCCTTCCATCTCCTTTCAGGCTGGTTTCCTGCCTCCGACAGCACAGTTCCTAGACTCGGCCCCACCTCGCGGCCCCACCTCCCCCTTTTCCAGCTGACGCAGGAGGTCTCTGGGACTACGGAACGCATAATGATGGCTTTGTGTTTGCTTGACCTCACGCACAACTCCTAAAGGCACCAACATTAGATGTCACTGTACTCTGCCCCGAAGCTTAGGGATCACAGAGGGACAGCGGAAGAACGAGGCTGTGCACATCCCAAGAAACGCTGCTGGGATGGGATAAAGTCATCCTTAGTTCTACTAACCCTCTCCCCGAGGCAAGGTCAACACAAGGGCACTGGGAATAAGTCCTTCTGTTTTCTCCTTAGACATCAAAGATCGAGATGAAATTTCATGTCCCTGTTGACCGAGGTCAGTTTGTGTAAGCAACAGATGTAAACAGCACCATGATAACCTCAGGTTGGGGGTGCCCTTTGGACCACGGAGGGAAGCTGAAAGGCGTGATATGATTCTGAATAAAAATCCTGGCAATTTGAGCTTGGAATTTCCCTTATCTGAGCGTTAAAACCCAATACTGCTTCCTCTCGGTCACAAAGCCTTCAATGTCCACTTGTAAGTAAAACACACACACACCCAGGCAACTGGCCCCACGCCTGCCAGTGTGCATTGAGACCCGGGGAGTGTCCCCAAATCGTCCTTGCCTAGCAAGGTTTGACCTGCAGCAATTATAAAACCGCCCTCCTGCTCAAGATCCTGCCTGTTACCAGCACATACACCAGGTGTAGCTGGTCCTAAGCACGAGCCACAGGTGGGGGCCCATAAAGGAAGTGTGTTTTCAGTAAAAACATCTCTTGCGACATTAAGCTATAAAAAGGGGTTCAGCCATGGGGATGGAGTGGGATACACCGAAGCCATGGTTGTGCTGCCCTTTGCTGAGGCTATTTCATTACTAGCTGAGGAACGGAGAGCCAGCAGCACAAAGGGGACATTTCAACAAGCAGAAGAGCAGAATTCCTTTGCAGAAAACTGTCCCTTCGGAAAGAGGCTCATTTCAGCCCCACACCTGGGCTCTCCGTGCACATCCAGAGTGGGCTGCAGCCTGCGGGACTCCATCCAGGAAAAACTAAGAGTGTAGTGCACACCCTCCCTACCTTCCAGAACAATTCTCCATCGCTCGGTCACTTTAAAGGTTCGGAGGTGTCTTCCCTGTATTTCTTTCCACTTGCAATCCCACTGGATGCAGGCCAGTTTCCAACCACCACCTTAGACGGGTGGCACGCTTCCCCCTGCCATTCCGCTGACTCCAGAGGTTCAGGTCCTCAGGCTCAGCAATTTCCTGGAGCCCCGGCCCCACGGCCTTTGAAGTGTATCACTGATTAACAAAGCCCACAGACTGGAGCGACTCCAGAAAGAAAACAGTGCCAGTGCAGAACTAGGAGTGGAATGGGGACCGCACTCTAACCGCTTCGACCCAGAAGCACACACAGACGACAGTGTACGTCCCGGAACCAAGCCGAATGTCTGTAATTCCCTTCCTTTCAGACGTTTTCTCAGCAAGAGATCTGACATGGCACAGCAGTAAAGGAACAGCTCCACGAGAGCCAAGACTTCATTCCTCAGCCAGCCCTTTCTGCTGCGCCAGGCAGGCAGGGGATTTTGCCTATAGCGACGGAGAGGCTTGGATTCCAGACGTTTACAGTTCAGTAAGCTGCCCGAAGAACGCGTGTGTGCACTTCAGCTTCAGGGGTCCTCAATGAAACCTCCACTCCGGCCTCCGTGCTTGTGCGGCAGGCAGATCCACCACGTTTCTTTGAGAAGATGGAGGTCGCATCCACCCCTTTCTCCCAAGGCTGTGCCAGGATGGAGATGCCAGCAGGTGATAAGAACACGCTGCCCAGTGCCACGGTAGGTCCTTCCCACAGGAGGAAATCCAAGCGGACTACACATCACAGATTGTCCTAATTGTTCAAAATAAAGTTCTTAAAAGCCCCGAACAAGTTCTGGATTACGGTCTTTCCTGTTGCAGCAATAGTTTCCTTCCCAAACCATAACCTCTGACACCTTGGCTCCATATGGACAGAAATTTAATAGAATTTAAAACGATTACTTCTTCCCAGTTGTGGTTACTCCTCCGCACCCCCCGCTCTCCCCAGGGTTTACACCAGTAGTTTCATCCTAAAACCACCCCAGTATCAGGCTAGACAGAAAAACAGAAAAAAATTACCGTAGCTCGAGAGCCTGCAGAATTCCTCCCAAGTTAGCAGTGGGAGCGGCTGCCTTACCCGGTTCCCTGAAGGGGTAAAGCGGGTTCTTGTACATCAGCCCAACACATCCAATGGATCATTCCAGATGCTCGCTAAAAGCTGGCAAAAAAGTCCTAATGGGACTAAAGGACACTGCAAACATTTTGAAGCTGCCAAGCCTCTTCAGTAACACCACTGAAGGAATGTAAACGAGCTGCTTGCTCCGGTTGCTAAAGGACAAAGTCAGGAAGTGATTATACCTCCATCTCCAGGAACACCGGGGCTCTGTCTGAGACCTCGCTGAGGCTTTGCAGGTGCCCCAAGAGCTACTGCTGAGGTGAAGGTCTGTCCTGAAATCTCAGCATAAAGGACTCGCTGAGTCACCTGGCTAGGCTCCAGGCGGCCCTGACAGCCACTGAGCAAGACCGTCTGAGGCTGACGCTCCAGCCCATTCCACAGAGAGCCCCGAAGACAGGTGCGGAGGCTCCGCTGCCTGGCCCTTGGCTGCAGGCTGGCGGGCGGGGCAGGAACATCAGGTGCCCACTTTCCAGTTCAATGATCAATGGAGCTGAGTTGAGTCGAGGGAACTCTTCCAGCTTTTGCTCTTCCTGGCCACTGGCCAGATCTTGGAGAGACAGAGGGTCTGAGTTGTGTCCTCATCCTTCCTTCCCCTGTCTTTCCTCCCCTCCACCCTGATTTATTTAGTCCAACTATACCCTTCCTATTTTATTCGCCCTAGATTACAAGTGCAAACCCCCGGGAGAAGCAGTCCTAACTTACAGTGGCATCCACCACTCCCAAGTCCAATTTAAAAGAAATGCAGTTTATTCAAGTCTTCTCCAACAGAGTTGCCACAAAAGCTTTCTCATCACCACCTTTTCCTTCTTTCTAGTGAGACAAAGTGATCTTCAGTTCTTAGTAAATAAGATCTCATTATTATAATTACATTACAGCCAAATTACTGAAGTAGGAGAAAGTGACTCACCCCTGGAGACCTGTCAGGTCAAGGCCGTTCCCAAGAAATGCCCTGCACCTTCTCTCGGGATGACGGCAGGTCTTCCTTCTTAAAGGTTTTTTTGTCTTTACTAAGAGTAGAAACAAGTGGGGCGGCTCTGTGTCTGGATCCAGGGCATGTCTCTGAATATTTTCATAATGTTCTACGTATTACCACAGCTTTTAGAAGTTGGACAGAAAAACTCTATTCCAGGCGCTGGTTTGACAAGTCAAGTTATGTGAATTTTTACATTTTTCTTTTTTAAGTATTTCGCATTGCTATCCAGCATGGATTTTCAAACTTTTTTTTTTTTTAATTAAAAGAAAAACAAAAACAGATCATGAAAACTCTTCAATCAAAAGAGAAAATAATTTGTGGGAAGTAAGAAATCAGAAGCCAAAAGCTGTATTCCCAGTCCCCCCACTCACTAGCTGTGTTTTTAAAAAGGATTAGGAACATGCTCAGCACCTCAATTTCTCCAAGAATAATCGAGAAGAGTAATTTCAGTTGGAATGTACACCTCTTTGAGGTGGAACCTGCTTCTCTATGCTTTTTAAAAATTTTACCTTTATAGTTGAAACTATTACAGATGTCCCCCTTCTCCCCGCATTCACCCCCTCCACCCACCCCTTCCTGTCCCCAGTATTTTCTTTTTATTTAAAAATATATTTTATTGATTTTTTACAGAGAGGAAGGGAGAGAGACAGAGTTAGAAACATCCATGAGAGAGAAACATCAATCAGCTAGCTGCCTCCTGCATGCCCCTCACCGGGGATGTGCTGCAACCAAGGCACATGCCCTTGACCGCAATCGAACCTGGAACCCTGGAGTCCGCAGGCCGATGCTCTATCCACTGAGCCAAACCAGTCAGGAGTATTTTCTTTTTTTAAGAAAAGTGCTCGGAGGTGAGGCTGTGCACGTCTGCTATTGACAGGACTGGCCTGTAAATGGGGCTAATTCTGTGGAGGTTCATCCCTTTCCTCCTTAAAAAACTGGTGTCAGCAGGGGCCCAGGTACCGAGGGGTGGACACTGCCACCGAGGGCAGTGAGCACAGCCCTGCACGACAGGTGCCAGTTCCACCGGCTAGAAATTCCTCCTTTTCTTGGATGGGAAACTGTCTCCCTTCTCTTCCCTCTCAACGCCCTCATTCTGCCCCTTGGCACAGAGGTGGTCCCTCTTCCACATCCCAGCAGACATCCCTGTTCCTCCCTGAGTGGCAGCTTCTCCTGAGTGTGGCGCTGGCCTCAGGGTGGTTCCCTCGGCCCATCAGGAAGGGGGTTAACAAGGAAGGGGGCGTTACCTTCAAAGCACCCCCTTTTGGCATTTCAGAAGTGTGTGTCACTGCAAACTCCCTCACTTGAAAGCTCCAGGTGGCAAATGGTCACCTCCTGCACATGGGACGTCAGACCTACAATGAGGACGCTTCATATGCCGTATCGGCTCTTGGGACCCAAAGGACAACCTGGACAGGAAGCTACGCCGCCCTTCTTCCTCAGGGCCTGCTTGTCGACCCGGGAGCACTTGAGTTGAGAGCTTTCTTTTGCAAGGCTCCCTGGCCACGATGGCGAAAGGGTCTATATTGGTGGTTAATTTAATGAGAGACTCTGGGAATAGTGTATTATCCAGGGTGTATTTCACACTGAGCGCATCTCAGTTCAGCTGAGCCACGTTTCTAGTGCTCAGTAGCCACATGGGTGGCTGCTGTATCGGACAGCAAAGGCTTACATTGGGTCTAAACCTCCTCCCTTTACAGATGGAGAAACAGAGGCTCAGGAGGCTGACATGCCAGGGCAGGAATGAGAATCAGACCAGGCTCGACTCTCTCCTGTGGAACCTCCACCCTCGTGGCCTCCTGAGGGGTTCCACTCTGACCCTTTCCTCCTTTTCCAGAGAAAGCTCCTAGGACACCCCTGCTGATCCGTGTCCCGCAGGCATTTGGAGCAGATGGTGGAAGACATGCAGGTGTATCCAGAGGGTCACTGTCCCCACGGCCTCTTTATTAATATTTTTTGTTTGGTTAACCAACAGCCTATGTCGTTAATGGAGCAAAGAATAAGAACATACACAAACTCCAAATGGCTACATAAATACTATGTCCTGCTTAAGAGGGCAGATCTCATGCTACGTGTTCCTACCACAATAAATAAAATAAAATAAAAATGTCCGAGGCTAAAATGTCACGACAACCACCTGTATGAGGAAAAAAAGGGGCATCATTCCTATATAATAAACCAGTCTCCTAGGGCATATGTTGCCTGGAATTTCAAGCACTAATTTGCTCCTTTTTCCTTCATTTTTATGGTCCTGTCTTTTAATATGTACCTAGCTTTCCAAACTTTCCACTTCACCATTAGGATATCTACCCACCCCTTTAGTCAGGAATATACCGAAAAATGTTTAACAACTGGCATTCTGTGGAGAGTAAAAGCCCACAGTTTTTAGCATCTGCCTATTTTGTGGTGTAAACACTCCCATCATGGGCAATTTCAAATTACCGAGGTGACATCAACGGGCTTGCAGAGTTCATGAAAATGTATCAATCAGCTCTAGTGAGCAGGGAGAACGGACTCCAGCTCACCCCTGCACTTCATTCACCCATTCTAAACCACAAGGCCTCTGAAGAGGTTGCTTTTATTGATTCTTCATACACTGAAGTAATAAAAGATAATAAAAGTAAGAAACTAGATCTCTAGACCGAAACCAGTACTTTATCCATGAAACCGCATTGTTTGTACCCAGTACGATGTGAAATATTTCTGGCTAGCATCTTAACCAAGTTAGATGACACCATCAGGGCAACTGGAAGGAAGCTCTATGTTCAGTCTGTTACTTAGGACTTAGTAGGCTCCATTTCATCAGAAGCTGAAGAGAATAAAAAATCCTCTCCTTTAGCCAACCAGACACTGGGGATCCTATATGCCCTATTAGAGTAGCATCTCCAATGCCTTACACAGTATCTGTGCATATGTGCTCAGTGAAAGTTGGCTGGATACGGAAGTGCATGAGATTTTACAGAGAAGTCTTTTAGGAGTTTCTTTTTATTTGTTTTTAAATTCTTTAATGTTTAAAGCAGTACATATGCCTCCTTTTTTTCCCATTGAACTCTCCCCAGCCACTCCCATCCCCCAGGACATGCCCTCACCCGCCCCTACTGTCTGTGTCCATTGGTTATGCTCATATGCATGCATACAAGTCCTTTGGTTGATCTCTTATCCTTCCCCTCCCCTGCCTTCCCTCTGAGGTTGGATGGTCTGTTCGATGCTTCTATGTCTCTGGCTCTATTTTTGTTCATCAAGTTATGTTGTTCATTATATTCCACAAATGAGTGAGATCAAGTGATATTTATCTTTCTCCAACTGGCTTATTTCGCTTAGCATAATGCTCTCCAGGTCCATCGATGCTGTTGCAAATGGTAAAATCTCCTTTTTTACAGCAGCATAGTATTCCATTATAAAATGGTTTTTAAGAAATGGCTTTCTCAAAGCATCAGATGACAGAAAGAACCAGAGCTTCAAAGATGGCAACATAAGATCAAATACCAAGAACACATATACCATGCTGGAAAACCATTTCTTATACCACTTTGAAATACATGTTCTCTTGGTGGCTAGATTCTCCCTATGGAGTCCGTGATCTGGAGGCCTTTCCGTCTCTATAACACACAGACCCACTTTGTTCTCTACAAGTCTGTAGCTGTCATGTTTCTCAGCTCTTTCATTTATGCACAAATCAGAATTCTGGAAAGGTTTCCAGGTGTGTTTCCAAGCCATCACATTTTCATTAGAGACCACAAAACTAAATAATCCATCAGACAGATGCAAAGCTCCCAACGAAATATAACTGGCCAACCAAATGGACTTCGTGTGTTTGTGCATGTGCGTGCATCTGAGTGTTATGGGATAGAGCCTTAAGATTCCCATGCCTGCTCGTAAGAAGTGGGCTGGAGAACAATGAAACGGTTGGGCTTCCTCTGAAGAACACCTCCTTCTAAGCTGCAGATTCCATGTGGGAGTCAGTAAAACCATATGATCCAATATCAGAATAGCAAAATGTAATACCTGCTATACATAGAAAATGCCCTATTAACATGTAGCCAGAATCCAGAATCCAGAAATTATCAAGGGAGATGCATTAAGGAAGGAACAGTGGATCTCCAAGATACTTGAATATTTTATGTGTCCATAAAAGACTCAGAGAAACCCACACAGCTCAGTGACACTCTCAGGGATATCTGCTGCCATCACCAAAAAGGTGGATTTTGTGCCCAAAAGTTGTGCCTCAGGAGTGCAGGCATGTTTAAAGGTCGCTCTTTGTTGACCAATGACATTTGTATCTTTTTCTGGGAGAGTTAAGTACATATGACTTGGATATTTCACAAATCAAGTTTCATACTCAATTTTGCGCAAGCTACAACTAACCAAATAGTTTCTGCGCGGCTCTGCAGGTCCTCTTTGACTCGGGTTTTCCTCTCTGTCTGCCCCACTCCTATCCTCTGGGGCAGATATCTGAGGCACAGTTTTGACAGGGAGGCCAGTCAGGGAAGGCACCGTAGGATCGAGGCCAAGGGGCAGAGGAGGCAGTAGAATCAGCCCTCTTCCATCAGGAGTATTGAAGGGTAAGTATAAATTCACATCTGAGGGTAAGACTTCTGAAAAAAGAAGGGCAAAGACAGATAGATGGTCAATGGGTCCATGGATGGATGCTGAGTGAACAGGGGGACTTGACCTTCTCTGGGCTCTCCTACCTCCCAAGCAGATGCTGGAAGGACGCTGATATTTTCAGGGCCTGGAGCAAGAAGACAAAGAAAGGCTCATATACTTTGTCTGGCTAGGAGGTGTGGACGAAAGGGGCCACATGCTAACCTGACAAACTCAGGGAAGGCTTCCGTGTCCGTCTTGCAAACTCAGAGACCTAAAGTAACCACAAAGGATGGTCTGAAATTAAACTTTAACTAAAAGCAGTTATGGTGGATAATTACATCCTACGCAGGTATCTTCACTGACAATGTCAACCTTTACCTGACTCTATCTGTCTTTTTGCATATATAATAACATACTCTTTGATATGTCTGGGTAACTTGTAACTTCCCTTTTTCTGGACCCCTTGGGGCACAACCTAATGTGCTGGGTGCCAGGGCAGATACCACAAATTCCTTCACTATTATGTTAATTACTAGGGGCCCGGTGCACAAAAATTGGTGCACTCAGGAGGTCCCTCAGCCCGGCCTGTGCCCTCTTGCAGTCTGGGACCCCTCTGGGGATGTCCACCTGCTGGCATGCCTGGGCAGCCTGGGTGAGGAGCTGAGGGGCGTTTTCAGGCTGCCCACATCCCTTTCAGGTTTTGGGTCCCTACTGGGGTACCTGGCCAGCCTGGGTAAGGAGCTGATGGCTGTTTGCAGGCTGGCCAAGACCCCCAGTGGGATCCCTCACCCCAATGGGGTGTGGCCAGCTTGGGTGTGGGCCTGAGGGCTGTTTTCTGGCTTTCAGGCTCCCCACAGCTCCCACTGACCCAATGTCCCAGCAAGGCCGGCTGGAAGCAGGTTTCTGGGGTTTATTTATCTTCTATAATTGATACACTGTTCCTTTAAGCCAAGGCCTAGGCAGGTAACGAAGCCGCCTGTCTGCTTCAGCTCTGTGGCTCCTATAATTGAAAGAATGTTGCCTTAGTTAGAGGCTCAGCCGGCCTAGGCAAGCAGTTTCTTCCATCGCTGGTGCAATGGAACCTGCTGTTTGCTTCAGCTCCGAGGCTTCTATAATTGCAACAATGTTGCAAATATGTTGTTGCCTGAGCCTGGAGAAGCCAAGCCGGCTGGCAGACAGTTTACTGCTGCTGCAATGGAAGCGTCTGTTTACTCCAGCTCCGTGACTGCTGGCCTCCATCTTGGCTGGGTTAATTTGCATACAGCTGCTCTGATTGGCTGGTGGGCATGGCTTAGGTGTCCCGAAGAAATGGTCAATTTCAATATTACTCTTTTATTAGATTAGATTCCTGCACCCATCTAAGTATGTGTCTATCATTTTACTTTTTATCCAATCCCAGGGGTTTCCCCACTTTGCTTTCTCCCACTTCTCCAGTCTATCACCAGTGGATTTCATGTAACCCACCTATGTCCCTTTCCTTTGATTGCAATGTATAAATACAGATGTAAGCCGCCATTTCCTGGAGCATTATCTGAATTCATTGAGGTTCTGCTTCCCAGCAATTGTCGACAGTTTGGTTCAAATAAACTCACAGGTTTCAATGTTTTTTTACATTAACATACTTCATAGTCAGCAGGATTCCAAAGAGTCTCAGCCAGGACTATCCCTTGGAGTTAGACTTGGACTCAGTGCTAAGATCCAGCAAAGGGCCCATTGAGCCCACTGGTTCTCTGCCCATTGAGTGAGTTGTCTCTGGGATCCAGGGCCTTCCCTTGCTTTGGTAGAGGGTCTGACTTTATTTGAGCTGTGTTTTAAAATCCTCCAGGTGGAACCAGGGTTGACAGAACCCAGGTTAAGAGTTGACAGACCCAGGCTAAGGCAGGAGTGGAGGGAAAAAAAGAATGGGTGGCTGATTTTGATTTTGGCTTTTCATTTGGAATTGCTGAGAGTCTGAGTAAAAATAACCTTTGCCGTATAAATGAGCTGAATTCATTCAGCTCCGAAGATAAAGGGGCACATCCTCCCTTCAGTCCAATTCTGGGGTGTTCTTAGGTGACTAAGAATCTTTGTGGAAGTGTCAGAAATGCAGGAGCCCATAGGGAAGTCCCAAAGCAACTGTAATTAACTAACTAAATGGCTCATCTAGGGGGCCACCATAAGGCTTGGTCTGCCTGGGCCCCCAACCTTTCCTGTGGTTTCGGCAGCTGGGAGAGAAACTGAGGCCACACTTTACCCACTACAAAACATGTCTAGGAAGTTTGCTCAGACTACACATATCAAAAAAAAAAAAAATTAACATGAGAAATTGTGCCTTCAAGGCCAGAAGGTCACAAAACCCCAGCCCTCACTTAATACTCCTGATAGGAAGCCTTTACTTGCAAGTACTTTACAGAAATGGGAAGATTTAACTGGAAAGTATTAACAAATAAATAACCAAAATGCAGTTTGTTTTGGGTACCTACATTAATATTCTGCATGCAGAAATTAGACAGTTCTGGCTCTGAAATTAAACTGAATGACTATATGGAAAGCATATCTTGATTTGGAAATTAGAAGCTTCTAAGGAAAAGCATAAAAAAAATTCTTCCAAAAAAGATGGAAATTAATAAGTTTTAGAGACTTTCTCAGGAGTATTCTGAAGTGAATAAATGCCTACACCCCATTTTCCTGCCTGTTGGAAGCATGCCTCCGATTTACCTCCATAGAAAAGGAACAGTAGGTGGCCAGGCCATTACTGAATTTCCCCAGAGCAAACAGTGTGTGGGGGTCAGGAGACATGTGGCCAATGGCACATGTCCTAGGAAGACTCCCCCAGACAAAGGGAGGTAGAGGCAACATTTTTTAAATAGTCAACTGAGAGACTGGTGAAGTTCTAGAGAGGGGCAGTTCCTGAACTAAGGACAAAAAAAACATTGCTTTGATAATTTTTAATGCCCCACATTCTCTGCTGTTAACTTTTAATGTGTTCTGCGTGCTGGTAAAGGAGTGTTGTCTTGTGTGTCTCTGTTTAATTTGTTTAAAGAGGAAGCAAGTCCCGCTTTGGGGAAGCCAGGTTAGGTGTGGCAAGGTTGAAAGTGTAAAAGAGATTACAGGAATGTCCCAGCAGCTGCCAAGAATTCTGAATCTTGGGGTCCTTTCTTGCTCTCCCTCTCAGGGTTTAGCCACCAGAAACAGCTAGTGAAATTTCTGTCTGTGTGTCTGCAATGTAATTTTGGCTGTCTATCTTTTAGGAATTTTGGGTTGCTCTTCCCTTGTTTACGAATATAGGGACAAATTTTACATGGGGAAGTAAACTATACAGGCTGGGTTGGGCAACAAGGCTAATGCTTCCATAATAATGGACAGTTCTTGAATAAGAATGGACCGCACTCCAAGTTCCGGAGGCATATCACTCCCAGCCAGGTTAGTATGTCCTTTCTTTGAACAGACAGGGCAATCATAGTTAACAGCATAATTAATGTTTCCCATAATCATAACTAGTCCCCAATGTTCTATTTTTTCCCCCATAACACTGGGAGGAACAGATTTATAGAAGTACCCTCTTGCAGGGAAGAGGGGGCTGGGGGGGGGGGCACTCCTGTTTTATAAAGCAAAGTGAAATAGTATTTTTCACATTAAAGCCACTGAAGGCTGCTGAGTTATCCCTGTTACAAAATTGGTCAAGAAAATGCTTTAGGTAATAATTGGCTTTAAAATCTCAAAGTTGTTAAGGCAAAATATATACAACTAAAATAAAAAAGTATATGATAAAGAAAAATCTTTTCCTGTGGTAATTATATATGCCTAAACATAGTTTTCCAAAGTCTTTGGTAATTTAAAACTTTGAAGTTTGCTGAATTAAATAATAAAAATTATTAAATATCTAGGTATTTTTAAATAATAGAATACTGAAATATTAATCTGA
This sequence comes from Murina feae, assembly GCA_004026665.1. Classification (NCBI taxonomy): domain Eukaryota; kingdom Metazoa; phylum Chordata; class Mammalia; order Chiroptera; family Vespertilionidae; genus Murina; species Murina feae. The sequence goes on from PVJC01007910.1 coordinate 25,002, forward strand.
GTTTGCCTCGTATGAAAAATCTAGAGGATAAATTTAAATCTATTAATTAAATAAGTCTTCTATTTTATTTGAAATATCTCCTCAAAAATGTGAAAATATTACTAATCTGAGAAATGCTAAGTATTAACTTGCCACCTAAACATTTAAGGCTTCTAAGAGTTAAACATTCAAACTAAGTTGGGAGAAATTATATAGTTGTGATAATAAAATGCATTAAGTATAGAAATTCATTTTTGAGGAAAATAATTCTTGAATTCTCTCTGGAAAAACTAGTAGTTCAAAATATATTATAGCCTTCATGTTTATGTGTGTCTGTGCACTACATGTGGTAAAATTTCAACCTAGGGTATAGTATTTTATTGGCCTGAAAAAAAGGGATTAATTCTATAGTCCAAACCAAATTTTTAATATTAAAACCGGTTTAAACTTAATTGATGTCTTTTAGAATAATTACAAAGGGTGTGTAATATAATCTTTGGGTTTTGTATATTTGACAGTCTTTCCAAGTTAAATTTCAAGACTTTAACCGAAAAATGGGCTTGGGACATTCCAAGGACCCTGGAGTGACTCAAGGATTTATTCTCTCTTCTTAAAAAAAATATTTTTGAACTAAATTAGGCCGGTTTAATACACTTGGCATTACATGGGAAGCTTTGTCAAATAAAAATTAATAACTAGGTTCTATTTATATACATACAATTTGTTAAAATGAATGTTATAGGAATTTCAGTCTGTTCAGAAAGCGCCTTGCAAAGACTCAGAGCCAAGTTCAAACAGGAAACTTTCAGGGGTAGCAGGTGTCCAGTGAGGGCACCAGGCGAGCCTGGAGTCAGGATCCCCCTGAGGGCGTCTGCCAGCGATACCGTGGGTATGTGCGTTTCACAGATGAGGAGTTTATGAATTCTTTTCAATGCTCAATACACTGCTTGCAATAAGCCATATGCTTCCTTTTAAAGTCTTACATCTTATTTATCCCTTATATGCTGAAATTATAATTGAGTCTAAAAGTACACAAATTTTATATTACTTTCTGTATCATTTTACAGGAATTATTATTTACCAAGAAATTGTTGTCTTGGAATGTTACATTTTGTAGAAAAGCAAAGTTTGTTTGTTTTTTTAATCAAATCTATAACAATGCCACTTTAAAACTTTGTCATTCATGGACAGCTTTACTCTGATGCATTTGTAGGTATACGTTTAAAAAAAAAAATCCATGAAAAAACTCCGACTTACGACTTACTCTAAATTGCAGACTTCTAAACAAGTCATGTCTTTGAACTGGATGAAAATGTATAGAACTTCAAGAAATAACTGAATTTAAAAAAACTGGCAAATAATCAGAATAAACAAAAATTAACTATGGGACTAAATGAATTGAGAATAATTATTATGACTCTATTTAAAATATTGTTGACTTTTAAATCTTTTGTTTCCCAAATATAAGGAAAAGTAAAAAAGCAGATATTCTGCATTGTAGGAACTAACAAATTAGTAACGTTCATTTCACAGTATTCCCGGGAGACAAAAATGCAAAGACTACAACAACCCCGAGATTTTTGTCCTTTGGGAAATACATTAATGAAAGACTCTCCACCAGTGTTAATGAGGCCTTACCTTACCAGGCACCTAACCAGGAATGGACATATTTGCCCCTGTCTCTGACACTCGCCTTCAACTCAAGGATGAGAAGCGGAGGAAAGAGCCATCCCAAGACATCAACAAGACCTGTGTACTCACAGATTAATGCTGCTCAAACCTTTTTCTTATATCACCTAATTGTTATTGATTGATTGTATATAAAAATAATGTTTATACTGCCATTATCCTCCTTGTGGTTTCCTAGTGGAAACAGTATCTGTCTCTCTAGACCCCTTTCCCTACTAGACATGAAAAATTTCCCACCTACTAGACAGTGACATTCTGATTATCACCTATGATAATGAAGTTAATGTTTGGGTTGTTTTGTGGTTTTTTTTTGGCCACACACTGGTGGTCTTCTACTATCAATATAAGCTTTGGTACATTTTTTAGGCTATATCTATTATAAAGGACCTACCTTGGACAAACCTCTCCAAGAACACTTTCCTAATAATTCCCCTGGTAGAATAATATATAAATCTCATCTAAATGAGTATTTTAGATGAATACTGTCTAAATATAGGAATGGATAAAATTAACTGCCCAGAAGAAAAATTGGAACTTCTGGATAACAGCAAATACTTGTTTTCCCTCAGGTCCTTCCTTATCTAATAATAGACATTTTCTATCCTAGTCAATGTTACCCATTTATTATTGTTACTTTTATTCCTGGTATGTAAATGTTATACTTAACAAACAGCAAAAGGACTCGAACCATGGTGGCTCAAAAATTAGAAATAATCCAGAATACTTTTTAACCAGGACATATAGGATCTGACTGCCTCCCATTTACCTGCCCTTTTTTGAATAATAATAATTCAACCTTAAATGCCATCTAAGGTTATGGTCTTGCCCCATCCCCAGTGGTCCATCTGTTAAGCAAGACATGCTGACACTAAGACATCCCAGGAATGAGCCTTCCTAGCACTGAGAGACTCCATTGTCCAATCAAAAGGTTGGTCATCAATGCATCCTTTGAACTGATTTATGACCAAAGGGGGAGGTATGGACGAAAGGGACCACATGCTAACCTGACAGGCTCAGGGAAGGCCTGCATGTCGGTCTTGCAAACTCCGAGACCTAAAGTAACCACAAAGGATGGTCTGAAATTAAACTTTAACTAAAAGCAGTTATGGTGGGTAATTACATCCTACGCCGGTATCTTCCCTGACAAGGTCAACCTTTACCTTAACTGAGCCTGTCTGTCTTTTTGCATCTCTATAACATACCCTTGAAATGTCTGGGTAACTTGTAACTTCCCTTTTTCTGGACCCCTTGGGGCACAACCTAATGTGCTGGGCGCCAGGACAGATACCACAAATTCCTTCATTATTATGTTACTGATTCCTGCACCCACCTAAGTATGTGTCTATCATTTTTTTATCCAATCCCAGGGTTTCCCGCTTTGCTTTCTCCACCTCTCTAGTCTATCACCAGTGGATTTCATGTAACCCACCCATGTCCTTTTCCTTTGATTGCAATGTATAAATACAAATGTAACCCGCCATTCACTGGAGTATTATCTCAATTCATTGAGGTTCTGCTTCCCCGCATTTGTTGACAGTTTGGCTCAAATAAACTCACAAAATTCTTTATAGGTTTCAATGTTTTTTTCTACACTAACAGAGCTCCTACCATGACAAATGTACTTTTGTAAGGAACTGGGGGGCCCAACTTCCCTTTAAAACGTTCAGATTCTTCAGAGTTCTGTGCTGCACTCGTCAGAGTTCTGATTCTGAACCTGCCCCACGGCGTCACCCTTCTCTTCCCTCCAGCAGCTCTGTGGCCGCCCCAGCCTTCCTGCCCGAGCACTCCCAAGCCTTCCAGCCTGTGTAGGCAGCGCAAGCAGGTTTGGACATGTGGGTAGATTCCAGAGTGTGTGACTCTGGAGCGAGACAGAGAGAACATGGGGTCCAGGTTGGCAAAACCCTTGGCCCACTGACTTCTCTTTGCATGGGGAGGGGTGACACTGAAGTAGAACTAAGTCCATAGCCTACACAGAGGTCCCTCTTACCCAGATCTTAGGGAGCTATTGGGTGAGCAGGCTGGATTATCTTAGGGCTCATGAGAGAATGGACACAGCTTCCACCACTGCCTTTGTCCTTCTCCCAGCCTCATCAATCTTGGTTTGCATGAGTGTAAGGCTTAGTCTCCAGAGGTCCTGATTACACTCCTATGGCACTTGGAGAAAACAGATGGGCTTGTATTCAACAGCCCTAAGGCATCCTAATTTTGTTGTTGCTCTTCATTCCAGCTTAAGAGGTCATGTTCTCTCCTTTAAAGCACCCTAGCTACTGTGTCCCTCCCTCCACCTCCTCTCCTGCTTTGGCTCTGCTAAAACACCATAGCCCCCTTTAGTATGGACCCACCATCTTAGACCTCCTCCTCCAATCTTCTCTTAATCCTAAACCAGCTGCTTTTCCCTCCCAGCATCCTCCTCATCTTGGAGAGCAAAACACGCCCAGTAAGCCTAGCCCTGTGTCTGAGATCAAGCCCCGTATGCAGACTTGCTTTGGGTGACCCTCTTTTGCGACCGTCTAAAATTAGCTCCTATTGGCCTAGAGGTACTGCAGATAATACAAAAGCAGACCGCATGCCTGAGCATCACCCCCAAATGATTATCTTGCAAATCAAATCCCCCCTCTCTCTGGGTGGCTGTAATATGTTTCTAGCAAAGAGGAAGATTAGAGGTTAGGGAAGATTAGAGGTTAACGCTTTCATCTTCCTGAAGACCTTACCCTCTTGTTCTTTTCCAGAAGGCTAAGTGTTTCTGTTAAACCAGGAAAGACAGTTGTCTGTTTCAACACTGGGCCAAACCAACCTTCTCACAGTCGCCGGTGGCATAACCCAACTGGGGGTGGGGAGGTATCTGGGTATAAGAGAGCTGATGCCTCACTCCTCTGGGGACAGCGACCCAGCTGGCACATGGTGTTTTGATTTACAAAAGGCTTTTCTCCACAGAGCCCCATTTCACCTGCCTGCTATGGCATCACAGGCTACCTGGCACCCCTGTCTGCAAACACGAGGCTCCCCTACAGCTGGAGCTTCTATTTTAACCAAGGTTTTCTCCACAGATCCTGTTCTCAATTAGCCTTTTCCTTTCTGCCCTGTTTCAGATTACTTTCTATCCCTTCATTATTTCATCGAGGTATACAGAGCGACTAAGAGAGTAGACAGAAGTCCAATCATTCTGTTGGCAGGCTGTGCATTATGTCTGGATTGCAGCTATTTATTTTGTCTGATTCCACTTTAAAGAAACATCAACAACAAGCAAAACGAAACCTGGTGTTTGTGGCATTGCCTTCCTCCTTTCCTATGCCCTTTCCTAAACTCAGAAATATCTGTTTATAAAAAAAGTACAAAAAGAAGGCTCTCATTTTTGGTTTCTTCCTCTGAAAGGTAGTTTCGAATGCCGACTTTCCACTTCACATTCCGTTCCCCTGAAGTCCTGCTCTCCTGTTAATGACAACACCAGAGTCTGCCCGTTCAAATGTCTCTCATCGTCCTTCCCATTCTCCGCGTCCAGCCAGGCCGCAGAAGGCCGCAGCCCTAATGATTTCAGCAGCGCCCAGTGTCCGAGCATCGCCACCCTGTGTCGGCTCCATTCCGTCCTGCAGGCCACACCAACGGGTACTTCCCCAGCATTCTGCTGTCCGGCTCACACCCCATTTCCCAGGATTTAATATTTATTTGCTTTGGTGGGGTATCCAGGGCCCCTTTATGATCTGTTTCCAACCCAGTACTGCAATCTCAGCAGTGATGTGTGTGCAGACTGGCTCTGCCTCCTCCGGAATAGAGATCCCACAAAAGTGGAGGCAGAGGGCATCCCCACTGGCATCCCCCGACCTTGCTGAGTATTTTCACTGTGACATGTGCATGCTGTCACTCCTCCCAGCTACACTGCCAAACCCGGGCCAGAGTGGACGGTGGCGGGTGCTGGCAGTGCCGGGTGCTGGCAGTGCCGGGCAGGCAAATTCTGAAGGCCATCATGCACTGCGCAACTGCTTGTCTCACTTTGACCCGCTCCCTCCGCTCTCGGGTGGGGAGCTCTGAGGTGCGTGTTCTCCTAGGCATCCCCAGGGAGATGAGGTTCCAGACACCCCGGTGAGGGCTGCCTTTCCTTCCCCACTTCCACACTCTCCTACCAGTCTCCCCCCAAAACTATCTGCACTTGACTTCTTACCTCAAGGTCTGCTCCTGGAGCTTGCAAACCCAGACAATCTCTCTCTCTCTCTCTCTCTCTCTCTCTCTCTCTCTCTCTCTCTCTCTCACACACACACACACACACACACACACACACACACACACACACACGTGCGCTTGGGAAAGCACTTTAATAGCTGCTTCCCCCTGCCTGTCTCCGCTCCTCTTTCCTCCTGGCTTCCCCAGAGATCACCTCCCATTAAATGACTCGGACTTGAATCTGTGTCTCAGAATCTCACTTGCTTCTCTTAGGAATCCTGGTCAACGGCTACTGAATTTACAGTGAATGGAAACATTTTTTTTTTTTTTTTGGCCAGAAAAAAGCAAACAAACATATTTTGAATGAATATTTCTATTGTAAACAACCACCATCCTTTGTGAGCGTAACTAACAGTATCCAGTAGAGTGATAAAAAAAGAATTGAAAGGAAAGACTTTTTTTTTTGCAAATTGTTGCAAATCTGCAAAGAAGTTAAAATGTTATGTTCCCTTCAGTGCAAGTAATAACACTATTTTGAACAGAGGATGCAATTTTTATTAATAAAGAATCTTTTTTTGGGTTCTAGCTCTAACAAGATACATTTAAAGACCAAAAAGTGTCATCAACTGATCAGTCTTCTTAGGGTACCCATGCCCTTTGGTTCAGCTCTGCTCCCATCTGACCACAAAGAAAGCTTTTAAGAAAACCCTCTTATTTTTCTCATTATAATCCCTGGCTTGTTTCTCTATGGTAATCAGCAATTAATCCCACAATATCAATGAGCCCTTGAATCAGTGAGGAGCTTTTATGTTTCAAGTAACAGAAGAGCCGATTCAAACTGGCTGCAAAATAAACGGCAACGTCTCCACACAGATTGCTTATTAATTGCAAGAGGAATGATCATAACCACGCACTGGAGAAACCAGACAACATCTCCACCAGGTGATCAACACCAACATCCCCGTGAGGGCAGACACATGCCGTGTTCCTCCAGACTCCATGTCCGAGAACACATCAACCACAGAATACTCTGGCAAGAGGTGTACACCCCAACTGAGGACGATTCTATAAAGGAGCTGGCCTAGATTTTGGGGGGAAAATCAACGTACTGAAACACAAAGAAATGCTGAGTAAACATTCCAGGTTCAAAAAGGGAACCGAACCCCCCCTGCAAAGGACATGATTCTGAAGAAAGAAACATATTAGAGAGGACACTATCTAGTATGTTTTTTTTTTTAAACAAGAAAACTGTTAAAAACTGGTATCTGTGATTTAGATTAAAAAAAGTACCTCAACAAACAACAAGTGCTGGCGAGGATGCGGAGAAAAAGGAACCCTCCTGCACTGCTGGTGGGAAGGCAGACTGGTGCAGCCACTATGGAAGACAGTATGGAGTTTTCTCAAAAAGTTAAAAATGGAACTCCCATTTGACCCAGTGATCCCACTTCTAGGAATATACCCCAAGAAACCAGAAACACCAGTCAGAAAGGACATATGCATCCCTATGTTCATAGCAGCACAATTTACCATAGCTAAGATTTGGAAACAGCCTAAGTGCCCATCAGCAGATGAATGGATTAGAAAACTGTGTTACAACTACACAATGGAATACTATGCTGCTGTAAAGAAGGCATTCTTACCATTTGCAACAGCATGGATGGAACTGGAGAGCATTATGCTAAGTGAAATAAGCCAATCAATGAAAAAAAAATACCACATGACATCCCTCACTTATGGATAATAAAGATCATTATAAACTGATAAACAAAAATAGATACAGAAGCAGAGCAGCATCAAACACACTGTCAAATTACAGCAGGAAGGCTGGGGTGTTGCGGGGGAGGTAAGAGATCAACCAAAGGACTTTTATGCATGCATATAAGCATAACCAAGGAACACAACACACTGGGAGTTAGGAGAGGCCAGGGGAAGGTCAAGGGGAAAAAAATAAAAGGAGAAATATGTACTACTCTTTGTAATATTTTAAGCAATAAAAAAAGAAGAAAAAATACCATTATTAATGTTTAAGCTCTAGTCTTGGATGATAGGTCGGTGGGAATGTAAGAGGACATCCCTATTTTTTATTTTATTTTAATTATTTTTTTTAAGAGGGAGGAAAGAAGAGAGAAACATCAATGTGAGAGGGAGACACACCAATCGGCCACCCTCTCGTACATCCCAACCGGCACCAAACCCACAGCCCAGGGCTGATCAGGAATGGACCTTCTAATGCACAGGATGACACTCTAACCACTGAACCGCATGACCTTCTTGTGCACAGAATGGCACTCTAACCACTGAACCGCACTGGCCAGGGCAACATCCTGTTCCTAAGAATTGCATACGGAAGAAGTAAAGGGGCCTGATGTCTGCAACCCGCTCTCAACTGGGTCAGAGAAAGATTCAGCAAATGGGAAAAAAGCCACAATCGGTGAATCTGCATTGATGGCAAATGGGAGTTCTTTTAACTTTTCTTGCAACTTTTCTGGAAGTGAAATTATTTCCAGATAGAAACTTAATCACTAAGGAGTAAAGTGCCTGAGGGCTGTGGTGGAGTTCACACCGAGAACTCCATGATGTCAACAAGTCCCTTTTTCTGTGGCTGTTCCTGTTGCCGGGTTCTGCCTTCCGGGGAGCAGGGTGACCAGCGGTGAAATGTCTGTGGCGGCTCCAGGCTTCACATCCAAACCTACACATCTCGATACAAGCCAGCTCCCTCAGAAAGGGGAGTGGGGGGTGGTCTTCCTTGCCAGAAACCCTGCCCTCAAGTTTAAGCAACCGTGCTCTAACCCACACGTTCTAATCAACACACCCCTGCCACTCAGAACATGAAGTCCACACTTTTTTTTTTAATCCACATTTTTACTGAACCTGAAAACCATTCATTTCGTAGAGTATAATGTACGGTCTCCTGACACCTGACTCAAACATTTATTTCCATGTTTCTATTTATCACCCACCGCCGTGCATTTCTGCAGGGCAGGGCCTGGGGTCATGATCTGGTGTTCAGAGTGTTACTAGCGTCTCTATAACATGTGGACAAATGCATAACATCTGCCCTGCCGGTGCCTCATGCTTCCCGGCCCAGTAAAAATTTGTGGAATGAATTCATGAGTAAATCTGTGACAGTACTTAAAATAGTGCTGGGCACTACATAATTCACTGCAGTGAAGTGTTATTCAATAAAACACATCTTCATTAGTTTGGGTATTTTACTCTCCAAAGGAAAATTCCCCTGTTATTCCAGCCACATGGAACCACTGGGAAACTCATACTTGAGCCAATACGTGGAAAGTGCATATGTCCTAATTTCCTGTTTTTCTCTGAGAGGCTGCAGTCCCGGCCTGGGTCAGGCAACCCATGCCTTGTGGCCCAGCACATTAGCAGCCCTGGCTAAGAAGAAAAACTGTCTTCATTTTATACAGGAAAGTGGGGAAACCTCAGGAAACCCACACTGCACGTCACCAAGGCAGGGGACAAGCATACTCAGCAATCAGCAGGGAGGTGTCAGCTCCTGGCACAGAATTTAATTTGGCTCTTTACGCACCAGGGTGCCGCACACCAGACATGCGGACACCGATGGCTTTTGCATCCCCCACCACAGACCAGGCTGCTGATGCTGCCCTTTCTGGGCCACAAAAATGCCTCAGAGCTCAGAGAGCAGGCTGACTCACCCAGCGAGATGACATTTTCAGAGCCACTTTGGAGCCATCACCCCGAAAGGTCTAAATAACCTCCCTTGGACTCACCCCTTATTTTTCACCAAATAATGGCTCTTAAAAATCTCCCACTGCAGCCCTGGCTGGTGTGCCTCAGCTGGTTGGGCATCATCTCATGCATGGAAAGGTTGCTGGTTTGATTCCCGGTCAGGGCACATGCCTGGGTTGCGGGCTTGAGCCCTGGTATGGGAAGTACAGGAGGCAGCAAATCGATTTTTTTTTTCTCTCTCTCTCTCTCTAAAAATCAATAAACTGCTCTACCTGGCTTGGCTCAGTGGATAGAGTGTTGGCCTGCAGACTAAAGGATCAATAGAAAAAATATCCTGGGGTGAGGATTAACAACAACAACAAAAATAGTATACACAATTAAATAAATAAAATCAATAAACTATTTTTAAAAAACTCCCACTGCAGAGAAAGCTGGAGGACACCACCTTCACCCACCATCAGTTACCGGCACATGTGCCCCTGACATCAGGCACAGAGGGGGACACAGCACTTGTGTGACATTCCCGCTAAGGACACATGACCTGAATCCACTTGTGAGGAGCATTTGACACAGCAAGCTGAGTCACTACAAAAACAACGGGCCTGAACTCTTCAAAAATGTCAAGCAAGGTCTTGAAAGACAAAGAAAGGCTGAGGATCCGTTTCAGATGGAAGAAGTCTACAGAGAAATGACAGCTAAGTGCAATGCGTGATCCTAGACTGGATCCTGAATCTAAAAAGCAAAAAATGCAATTGCTATAAGGAGCAATATTGGGATAATTGGTGAAACTGGCCTGTGGACTATAAATTAGATAAAATTATTGCATCATTGTTAAAGTTCCTGAATTTGACAACTGTGGTATTGTGGTAACATAAGAATGTCCTGGTTCTTAAGATGTAAACACGGAAGTATTAAGTAATACAGACATGACGCATTGATTTACTCTCAAATCATTTAGAAAAATGTGTGTGTGTGTGTGTGTGTGTGTGTGTGTGTGTGTAAGAGAGAATGATAAAACAAATGTGGTGATACATTAAAGTTTATTAATTTGGATAAATAAATGTCATACTAGTATTCTTTGTAGTATACTTGTAACATTTATTAAGTGTGAAATTGCTTTAAAACCTAAAAGTACATTCCACCGCCTCATTACGCAGAGCCAAAGAAGATTCTGAGTGAACAGTTTAATGCCTTTGAGCAGCTCACCATGCAACACTGGGAAATGTTTAATTAAACAGGACAGGAAACACTCTATTCCCTCATGTATACAAAGCAGGTAAGTCTAGGAGCACAATTTGAGGTGTTAGTGTTATTTAAAAGTTTTGAAATCTGATATAAAATGCACGAGTGGGTGTGTGTTTTGTTTATTATGCAATATTTAAGATATGCAAGAAAAGTTTAAAAGCAGAATTGCACACCTCTGTGCTCCCCGCCCGTCACGTCATATCGTGTCCTTGGATTCTTCTCAGAGGTTACAAGATTTTTACACTTGGTACTCATCAGTCCCATATATTTATTTTTGTGTTTGTTACATATGTGCTGTGAACTGATTGTTTTCACCAACCTTGGTTGCTCTGAAAGGTCAGAGCTACGCACCCATTGTTTAAGTTGAAACACTGTTAATTACAGCAACCCCCCCCCCCACCTGTTAATTACATGTAAATTCTTGCTTGGAATTTCCTGCCTAAGGATATGGGTGTTTTTCCAAGAGACTCAATAAAAGGCTGGTGAGGCCCAGGCACCAGTGGCAGTCTCACCCACTAGAGGTAGATTCCATGCCTGGCCTCCCAATTTCCAAATTGATTCTCTTCTAGTCTCTCTCTCTTCATTTTGTGTGCAGCCTCCTCCAGAACTCGAACCCTGAATAGGAATCCTGAACCACGCTGGACGTGTAAGGGGCTCCCGGGCTCCCACACATATGTATGTATGTGTATACATTCACTGCAGGTTTTAAAAATGTAACTCTGAATTGTGTAACTTCTGATGTACCCTCAAGGACTGCTAAGGTCCCAGGGATTATAGCTTTAGAACCATTAGATGGGCTGATCTTTCAGGCTCTTCAGAGATGTCTATCTAGTGACCATGATTCTATGTTCTTGGAAATAACTTGAATACCATGACTACAATCCATAAAGTATATGTCACAGAACACACACAATGAAGTGCTGGAACCAGAAAATACTAGTTCACAATAGGGATAGTATACAACTCTTCCCATGCTGCCTTCGATGACATCACATGGGTAGTTTGAAATTCACCATGGTTGGAGGATTGACACCATGGGAATAGGTGAGTGCTACATATGAGGGTGTTGTAAATTTTTACAAGAAGTCAATGAATGTACTTAGCTCCCAGATGATTTTGATATAGAAGAGAAAAATTAAAGTTTTTCATGTAGTCTTTCAGATTCTCAAAAGGAAAAATGAAGAACTAAAGCTTGTTAAGATTTCATAGCCCAGATAGACTGGTATAGAAAATGTTAAGATGAATCTTGATGAAATATAAGAACAACTGTCCAAAGTATCTAGATATAATTGACAAATTACATTTGTCCAGTAGAGAACAACTCCAAAGAGTATGGTTTGATTGCCCTGTAGGATGGTAACCAGTTCTGCATCTAGTTAGTGAGCGTATTTCAGCAGCCTTGCTTTGAACTGATTAAATACTATATGCATCAGTCTCCTGTATCCTACTTTTAAGTAGCTTGGTCATTCTGCTGATGCCTTCTTAATGGGTGGAATAAACCTTTAAGCCAAGCTCATTATCTGTCCGTAGGAGAGCTTTACTTAAAAACAAAACAAAACAAAACAAAACTCTTTTAACGATCATACTTTGACAAAGGAAATATGAGCTGGAACTAAAGAATTTGGTCCTTTTTTATTTTTGTCAAATTCAGTGTTGTCAGCCAGGAGGAGAAGCAACGTTGAAGAAGTCAGGAAGGAAAGATTCAAAGGACCTGTGCTGGGTGAGCTGGTCGCCTTGTTCATCGAGCCAAAGCTCCATGGTTCTCAAAATGTAACCAAGTCTGGTTGTAATGAGAACCAGGAAGATCTTAACCACACACAGAAGGATGTTTTGCCAAAAAGCCTGGCACTGCACAGGGCAAACTTAACCCAGCAACTTTATAACTGTTCCACTGTGAACACCCCATTCTGGAAAAGAGGACATGAACCCTGAAAACTAAACACTGCCACCCAGGATGGTCCAAAGCCAGGGCAACATCCACAGTAACGTTCCCTGCTTATGATGAACCAGCGGAGGTTTTGTTATTATTGCTATTGTACCCCTTCCAGGAGCCTTTCAGGCATTTTACTCTAACTGACTCCCGATTTACATTTTAATACCACAGATATGCTGTCTATCTGTGCATATGCATATACATCTCTGTAATTTACAGGTAAAAAGGGTAAGATTTTTAGTCCCTTCCAAAAAGCAACGTTTGGCTCCTGGGGAGCTAAGCTCCACTAAGAATGCGTGTTACACACTGACCATTATTAACTGGGTTCTCCCAGCCTCCTGATGTCACACAAGGTTTCTCCCGGTAGCATGGACATAAACACAGAATGAAAAGGCTGGGCTCCTGCCTCTGAGCAGCTTCGCTTTCTACTGATGAACAACAATAACGGCAGAAGCAACAACCGTTCTGAGCACTTGCTAGATGCTAGGCCCTGAGCCAAGCTTTCACATCCTGGGTCTGCGTCTGCTGGAGCTGCCACAACAAAATACCACAGCTACTCCAAACAACAGAAACTTATTGTCCACAGACCTGGATGCTGGGGATCCAAGAACAGGGTGCCAGCAAGGTCGAGTGAGGCCTGTATTTGGTTGCACGCTTCTAGCTGTGTCCTCTCATGGGCAGAGAGGGAACTCTGTGAGGTCTCTTTTATAAGGGAATTAATCCCATTTATGAGGTCTCCACCCTCATGACCTAAGCACCTCCCAAAGGCCCCACATTCTAATGCCATCACCTTGGGCATTAGGATTTCAACCTATGATTGGGGAGGAGGGGAGGACAGAAAATACCAGTAGGTAAATGTGGAATGAGGGAGGAAACAGGGAGGGAGGACAGTTTTCAAGCCCATGACCACTGTGAACTGGAGTTTAATCCACAAAGAAACTCTGGTAAACTAATATCAACCACGAGCCTCAGAGTGACCCCGCCCAAAAGGGTGAGGGAGGTGGAATACTTATACATCAACCCCCATCCCTTGCTGTCTGAGGCCTGCTCCTGCTTTCTTTAGGCAAACAGATGCAAATGTTAGGAGGGGCCAGAAGTCAGGCTGGTATGAGCTGAAATGATAGCGCACAGGGCTGGGCCAAGGCTGGGCCACATACATGGTCTCATATCATTCTCACAACATCCATGAGAGGTTGGCATCCTAATTAGCCCAAATTTCATAGGTATGGAAATGAGGTACAAACGCAACAGAAAGTAAATGATAAGCGATAACTGATCACTCCAGAGGCCACATGCTTAATCCCGTGCTATAAACTTATACTGCCCTTTCCTGGCATACACAAGCTGCTCTTATTGACTTTTCCTAATAGAATTGATTCAACAAATTGGTAAAACTCCTATGAGCTTGGACTCCTCGTACGTACATATATAAGCTGACAAAGAGGGGAATGATTCAGAGAAAAGATAATGAGTGAATTTTGGAATTGCTGAGTTTGTCTGTAGGACCTCCATGTGGAAAGTTCAGGAGGCAGGTACATTAATGGATCTGTCTCTTGATTGGGGGAGGGATGTGCTAGAGATACAAGTGAGGCAGCTGTCAGCACATACATGTGTTATGGACTGAATCTGTCCCCCCAAATTCATCTGTTTAAGCCTCATTGCCCAGTACCTCAGAATGTGACGGTAGTTGACCATAGGGCCTTTAAAGAGATAATTGAGTTTAAAAGGCTGTTAGGTGGCCCTAATCCAATCTGACCAGTGTCCTTATAAGAAGAGGAAATTAGGACAGACAGGGAGAGAGACACCAGGAAGAGACAGCAAGAGGGTGGTCATCAGCAAACTAAGGAGAGAAGCCTCAGAAGAATCCAATCCTGCCAGCACCTTGATCTTGAACTTCCAGCTTCCAGAACTATGAAAAAGTAAACATATGTTGTTTAAGCCACCCAGTCTGTGCCTTTTTGTTATGGCAGTTCTAACAGGCTAATATGACATGGTAGCTATTGTCGTGGAATAAAAGGATCTACCTGAGAGCCAAGGGAAGCTTTTAGTTCAAAACACAGTGACTGTGGAATGGAACAAGTGCTACAAAGTAGGCCAGAGAGACAAAGACTGAACGCTATCTGCTGGGTGTGGCAGCAGGAAGGAAGAGCCAAAGAAATGGGAGAAAAATGGGAAACAATATTTTGTATGTACACTCCTATTTGAGCCTCTTGTCAATCGTAGGATGGAAGACTCACCTTGCCTAGTGTCCTATAGTTAGTAATTGGTAGAGCCAGAACTAGAACCAGGTATGTTTGACTCCAAGAGCCCTCTCTTTCTACACCATGCTCATCTACCCCATGCCGGAGGGTACAGAGCCAAGGGCATGTCTGCAGCCTCATCAACTCACCTTTTTGGAAGTTGAGTGGCTACTCCCACTTTGTTCCTGCCAATTACTGTCTCTTAGGAGACCCAGCTCTAGTCCTGTTGTCCCAACAAACTCTTGGGATGGGCTGGCATGAAGCTATGTTCTCACTATCAAGCCATCCTGCCTTCCCAAGAAAGCCTCACGGTCCCATGGCCTCCAGAGGGCCCATCTCCTAAGCCCAGAGTTTCAACCCAGCTGCTCCTACCTGATCTGAGGACATGAGTTTCTGTCCTCCAGAGAGTTGACAGAGGTCCTGCCTTCTCCCTGCCTCCCATGTGCCTTCTACCAATTCCCACTTGGCTCTGACCCCACGGTCTCGGCAGTTCTGTCCAGGCCCTGCCATGGTCTCATTATGAAAAGCAGACCCAAATATTTACACTGGACTGTAGGAAAACAGATGAAATCATGGAATTATTGACATCGATCTTTTTTAGGAAAACTTATGGAGAATGGCGGGGGGGGGGGGGAGTCAGCAAATTAGGGATGGGTAAACATTAGGGAAGGTTTTTATTTCCTGAATATGGTCAAGAAAAGATGATTAAAATGATGTTTTTTGAGCACTTAGGAGGAAAATTATGGTCACTAGACATTAACATAATGTTCCTAAAATATGAACTTAGCTGACTTTTTTTTTTTTTAGAGCGAGAGGAAGGGAGAAGGAGAGAGAGAGAGAGAAACATCCATCAGCCACCTCCTGCACACCACCACTGGGGATCAAGCCCACAACCCGGGCATGTGCCCCAACTGAGAACTGAACTGGTGACCTCTCTGTGCACGGGCCCAACCAACTGAGCCACACCTGCACACCGGCCAGGGCTTCATTGACTGTTTAATGTTTCTAGGCAATAACTTAGGGACTATGAACATTAAAAAAAGTTTGATTTTATAAAGAAGTTAAAGCTAGCAAAATACTCTAAAAGATACAGTGTGAACTGGAAAGCAACACAAATAATTGTCCAGTTATCCAACCATAAAGCCACTAGAATACATCTTTTCTTTCAGGTCCTTGGACCAAAATCTAATAGTGTTAGGCCTCTTGCTTCAATCTGTTCTGCAAATCTGCAAACTTTACCTTCCTACCTTAACCTCTGAGACATATCCTGCCTTCACCCATAGTTACCCTAACCTGATTTCCATTCTTCCTACCTAAGAAAATATATTGACTTTGGCATGTGGTTGAATTGGCAAGAGAAACTGGTTATCAGACCAGGGAATTGAAGCATAGGTGAAGATTTCTAAACAGGAAGCAAAAAGCATGAACCATCTCAAATTAAAAAAAAAAAAAAGGATAAACAATTAAGAAAGAGATAAATTGGACTTCATTAAAGTTAAAATATATTCAACAAACCATTTCATTAAAAAGTGAATGGACAAATCAAAGAGTGGGACATATTCTGCTTATATACACCTAGCAAAGAACTTATGACAAGAATATATTATAGAAAACTAGCAAACCTGAAAACCAGTAAAAGCAAAACAAATTTTAAAAAGGAGCAAATGAGCCCTAGCCAGTTTGGCTCAGTGGATAGAGCATCAGTCTGTGAACTAAAGGGTCCCAGGTTTGACTCTGGCCAAGGGCATATGCCTGGGTTGTGGGCTCGATCTCCTCCCTAGTAGGGGACATGCAGGAGGCAGCCAATCAATGATTGTCTCTCATCATTGATGTTTCTATCCCTCTTTCCCTCTCCCTTCCTCTCTGGAATAAATAAAAGTATATTTTAAAGAAAATATCCAAATGTAAAACATATTTTTTGAAAAGGTGTTCAATGTTATTACAATACCAGAAAAATTCAAAATAATATCATGAGATTCACCCCTGTAATTATCTGAATGGATAACATTTAAAAGATTGACCACATCCAGCTGTTACAGGAGAGGGGTTAGGGGAGCACTGGATAAAAGGAGGTGAAGGGATTAGCCAAAAAACATATGCATAGCCCATAGACACAGACAACAGAGGGTTATGGCCAGAAATAAGGGGATGGCAGGGACTGGGTAGAGGGGGAAAATGTGTGTGTGGGGAAATGGGTACATCCTTAAGACTGTCAACAATAAAAATAAAGTTTAAAAAACAATAAAAATAAAAGACTGACCACATCAAGTGTTGACAAGGGTATGGAACAACTGGAACTCTTATACACTGCTGATAGGAATAAAATTTGGTCCAACGACTTAAAACAACTGGAATATCTACTAATATATATCCATGTCTACCCTATAACAAGGAATTCTACTTTTAGGATAAATGAGTGCATGTGTCAACAAAAAGTCATATGTACAAGAATATTCATAGCCGCTTAATTCACAATAGCTGAAATTAGAAACAACTTAAATATTAAGAGGATAATGGATAAACAAATGGTGGTATCTAATCTAATAAAAGAGTAATATGCACATTAACCCTCACTCTGTTACACCTAAGCCACGCCCACCAGCCAATCAGAGTGACGATATGCAAATTAACCCAGCCAAGATGGCGGCCAGCAGCCATGGAGCTAGAGCAAACGGGAGGCCAGCAATGGATGAAACTGCCTGCCTAGGCCAGTTGTTGCCTCCACTCAAGGCAATAAAGTTTCAATTATAAAAGCCACAGAGCTGAAGCAAATAGGAGGCTTCGTTGTCTGCCTAGGCAGGCTGTGGTCTCTGCTCAAGGCAACAAAGTTTCAATTATAGAAGATAAATAAACCCCAGATACCTGCTTCCAGCCAGCCTCACTGGGGCCTTGGGTCAATGGGAGCTGTGGCCAGCCTGCAAACAGCCCTCAGCCCCTCACCCAGACTGGCCAGGCACCCCAGTAGAGACTCGAACCCAGAAGGGGATGTGGGCAGCCTGAAAATGGCCCTCAGCCTCTCACCCAGGCTGGCCACACACCCCAGGCTGGCCAGGCACGCCAGCAGCTGGACATCCCCCAAGAAGTCCCAGACTGTGAGAGGGTACAGGCCAAGCTGAGGGACCCTCCTGAGTGCACACATTTTTGTGCACTGGGCCCCTAGTATTCATATACTAGGTAAGTACCCAAGAATTAACAGGAACAAATTATTGATATATATGACAACATAGATGAATCTCAAAAACATTATGTTGAACAAAAGAGACCAGTCACAAAAAATGGGTATGTTTTATGCCATAGATTAGGCAAAACCATGCTGATAGATATCAGAATGGTGACCACCCTCCTTGGGAGGTGGTATTGACAAAGAAACTGTCTGGGGTGGTGGGAATGTCCCTTGATTTGAGTGGTGGCTATAGGGATGTATACACCTAGTTCATTGAGCTGTACATCAAAGATTTCAATCTTACTGCCTAAGAAATACACCTCAATAATAATAAAACTTTTTAAAATGAGGGCAGATAGAGACTAAGATATTCCAGTATATATATAGTCTTTAAAAGGCCACACAACAAGCAGTCTCTCTTCCTGTTTGTTCATTTCCAGCCACCCTGCGGGGTCTGTAATCACTCCACTCATGTTTTTAGTTCCATTACCGATGACCAATCACTGGGATGCACCAGTGGAGAAATACAAAATTTGATATTATCTAAGCCACTATTAATTGCAGTCCTATTATTTTATACACCACCTAGTAGACCAAACACTGGCAAATAACTCATGACACAATGCTTTCTTATCCCATAGAATTTATTTTAATCCTATTCAAAGAGCCTTTAAAGGCTAGAAGGCTTATTTGGACATAAAATGCTATCATATATACTTTTCCTGCACACATTCCAAAGAAAATATAAGCAAAGTGATTGATTAATATAGTCCTAAAATTCTTCATATACAGAGTCTGATCTTTTTTTCTTTTTTAATATATTTTATTGATTTCTCACAGAGAAGGGAGAGGGACAGTTAGAAACATCGATGAGAGAGAAACATCGATCAGCTGCCTCCTGCACACCCTCTACTGGGGATGTACCCACAACCAAGGCACATGCCCTTGGCCAGAATCAAAATTGGGACCCTTCAGTCCACAGGCCCACGCTCTATCCTCTGAGCCAAACCAGAGGGCCAGAGTCTAATCTTTCAAGAACATTATTGTGCCCCACTACTGTCTCTGGGGTTCCCTCCCGGCCTCTGACATCAACTACGCACTTCCGATGCTGGCATTCTCTTGCTATGACAGAAGGGGTCCATGTAACAATGCGGATTTCAGACAACCTAGATTCTTAGTCCTTCCTCAAGTGATCTGTACATGCTTTGGCGATTGAAACACTGGGGTTACAGGGATTCAGTCAGGTCCCCCCAAATTATAAGTTCATACACACACAGAATATGACAGCCACCTCATGACCACAGGGCCAACATTGCAAGATGCCATCAACTGTAATACCCATCGCAATTTCAGAGCTCCCAGTGAAAATGTAAAGCATCCTCTCTGAAGGGATAAGTAATTGGGTGGCTGGGGAGCTTTGCAAATGCCTTCATTCTGATATGGTGATCATCCTGTAGTCACAGAGGAATAATTTCAATATTAATTAGAATGCTATAGTTGAATCAGTTGCCTTGTACCTAAAGAAAGAATGCAGGTTAAAGATGCTCAGAGAAGAGGTTAGAAGAGAGCAGTATAAAATATAAGTTGGCACTGTCTACACCTAAACAGGGGTGGTCTGCCCACTACCCCTTTGGCAAGCATTTTCCTGTTGTGGATATGAAGCGCTCCAGCAGCCAGACGTGGGTAATTTAAGCCATTTGGACCAGCCAACCAATGCCCCTAGTTCTGTTTACACATTAGTAAGCAAAATTTGAATTACGATTTGGTGCTCTAAGTAGCTTTCTTTCTTTATTTTTTTTTAATTTTCAATTATAGTTTACATTCAGTATTATTCTGTATTAGATTCAGATGTACAGCCTAGTGGTTAGAAAACCATGTACTTTACAGTACATGATGTTTCCAGTACCCAGCTGGCCCCATACATAGGTATTACAATATTCTTGACTATATTCCCTACTGTGTAACGTACATCTCTGTGACTATTCTGTGACAATTTGCACTTAATCCCTTCACCCAGCTCCCAACCTCCTCCTTTCTGACTCAGTCTGTTTCTGTTTTGTTTGTTTTGTTCTTTAGATTCCACACATAAGTAAAATCACATGGTATTTGTCCTTCTCGGAGTAGCATTCTTACAAAAAAAAAAGAATACCTTGAGTGGATGATAATTATCTTGTCTACAGTATGTTCAGGTATCTTTTTGCAAATAAACAAATCGGCATCCTGGCTTACGCATCAGCTGTGTGCGTTTAGTTAGCGGTAGCCCATTCTGGGCAGTGATCATACGCAACTTTAACATTCTTACAAAAATCAACTTGAGTATGTTACCCACCTCCATTTCTTCACCCCCAATCTATCCACACTCTTGCCACCTGAACTTGCCGTTCCCCTCAACAGAGACAAAGACTGACGTTGGGCTTGGTTATATGAAATGCTTTGGCCAACAGAATAAATGCACGTAAAAGTGCTTTTGCAGTTGGGCTTGTGCTCTGCTGCCTCTGCCTCTGCCTCTGCCATGGGCAAAACACATCCCAGATAGCTCAGGATGCCTGGGGACACGGGCAGTAGACCTGAACCAACCCATGACTTGGAGCCAAGCCCAGCTGAGCCAGCCTAGATGGCTGAATGGCAGCCATCCTGCAGACGTGAGGGCCAGAAAGAAATGCTGGTGCTGATATGCCTCTGAGTCTGGGGGTGCTTTGCTAGTCGTGTTTTTGAGACTAGCTAAGTGATGCACCTTCCAGCCAATCTCACTGTAGCTGCCACAGTGCCCACCAACAGCGTGCAGTCACCCCACTGGGAGTGCTGGGTTCTTTGTCCCTCTGGATCCCTGGCTTCTACGGGGGTGAGTGGGGGTAATGAGGAAGAGGGGCCTGTGGGATGGCTGGAAAAGTTTCCTGATCCCCTTCATCTATATCTGGCTCCAAGCTTCACCTGTGAATGGAATCCTGAAACTGCAAATCCTCCCTTCCTCTTGGGGAAAATCCTCTTTAGCTGAGTGTTACATCCATACTGTCTGGACCTTCATCTCGTCTGCCTCAGGTTTCCTCTTTGTCCCCTTGCTGCACTGTCTCTCCTCCTGCCCTGGTTCCTGCAGGCCTGGAGGTCAGTGCCCCATCACACTTCAGGCATCGCCCTCTCTCAGCCATCTCTAACCCCAGTGCACACCCTTGGAACTTGTTCTTATAACTGGACCTGTTGCCCCGGGGGCATGTGTCGCTGATAAAGGTTAGGTGGCATTGCCACCACTGAGTTCAGGGTCCTCCTAACTCCTTTAGTAGCCTTTGCTGTTCTTTACAGTCCCAGCAACCCATGTGACCGCTGCAAACAGAAGGTAAGATGACAGTCGTGGCCAACCAGTCTGTGAGAGCTGCAGGCGGCATTTTCCTGGAACTGACTCACAAGTGTTTCCATCCCTGTCTGGATCTGGTAAGAGTCCTCACTGGTGAGGAGATGCACAGCACTTCTCCTTACAAATGATCCCTCTCAGGAGAGATGACAGCCTCCACAGAGCCAGAGACAGACTATGCGGGGGCAGCGAACACACCTCCCCCTTGTCCTACAGGCTCTCGTCCCATTACATGTGGGCAAAAGGGAGGATGTGCAGGTGGAGCTAAAGCCAGCAAGATCCTGCTCAGAAAACAAACAAAAAAAAACCATCAGGGCCTCCTGTTAGTGGTAATTGATGGGGGAATTAATTGATGGTGCTGGCGTAACCAAATGCGAAGGGCCTTTGTCCTTGGGCACGTGTTTTCGGAGTGCCCAGGCTGAAAGTTCCTCAGGTCTGAGCCCGTGCACCCAGCATGGGCGCCTGCAGAGAATTCTGAAATGTACTTTAAGAGAGCAGTCACTTGCAGAAAACCAAAAATAGAGGTGGGGGAGGTTCAGGAGAAAGAACTTGCTCCTTCCCCATACATCACAAGGGACAGCGGGGAAAAGCTGATCTTTAAAACGGCCTCTTCTAGCCTCATAGATTAAACGTCCCATTTTCTGGAGGCTGCTGTTTTGAGGCATTAAGGGACTTGTATTTTAATATAAAAACCACAAAACCCTTGCTTTTTCTGTGCTGTGCCATTATCTGACTCTTGGCAGACTTCAAATTCTCCCTTTGAAAACTATTTCCTTTTGGAGGTCAGCTGGAAGGCCGGTTCAAGGACCACATTGATAAAACCGAACACAGGACCACTCTCACACACCAGCACTCTGGGTCCCCATAGAAAAACACGACACGGTGCCAGGCTTCGGCGACATCGTGCCTCAAACGTGGCTTTGTGTCAACGCAGCTGTCTCCACAGGCGAAAAGTTAAAAGGCATTTAAACATGTTTCCATTTCTGGAAGCCCTCTCTCTGCAACTTCGATGCAGAGCGGGAGCAAAGAGCAGGGGTAGAAAGACGCCCTCTCCTCTCCTAGGACCCGGCGGAGGACAGTTCCTGTGCCCAGACCTCAGCCCCTGGGGTCCAGCTCTCTCTTTAGATCTAAGCACAAATGCACGCACAAGTGCTGCCATCATTGGTTGGCAATGAGGTCCAGAGGAAAAGTCTTATGCTCTGACCGTCTATGTTTAAATGACAAAATGTCAAAACCTGTTTATTCATTTTGCAGACGAGATGAGCTCATAGGGAATGAATTTTCTTTTTTAATTGGCAAAGTCTAGTGGCTTAAGCATATGCAGCTTTAACAAAGTTTAAACTTTGATACGCAATAAATCCTTTTCTATCACAACTCTCCAAAAGAGCCTGGAGATTGACTTTTTGTCCTTGTTGAATTCTCCCAGAGGTAGTGACCATTGTACAGAACAAATGGATAGTAAGGCATAATTACAGAGTAGAGGCCCACTGTATGAAATTCATGCATGGTGGGGGGTGGTCCCTCAGCCTAGACTGCACCCTCTCGCAATCCGGGACTGCTGGTTCCTAACTGCTCACTTGCCTGCCTGCCTGATCGCCCCTAATCACTTCTGCCTGTCAGCTTAATGCCCCTAACTGCTCCTCTGCCGGCCTGATCACCCCTAACTGCCCTCCTCTGCCAGCCTGATGCCCCTAACTACCCTCTGCTGCTGGCCTGATAGTCCTCTAACGACCCTGCCTTGTGGCCTGATCGCCCCCTAACTGCCCTCCCCTGCTGGCCTGATCACCCCCTAACTGCCTCTGCCTCAGCCCCCACCACCATGGCTCTGTCTGGATGATATCCAGTCTAATTAGCATATTACCTTTTATTAGTATAGGTAGTTGGGGAAAAGCCAGATTACAATAGTTTCCCCTTATCCACAGGGGAAAGGTTCCAAGACCCCCAGTGGATGCCTGAGACCACAGATATATACTCGTTTTTTTCCCTACACACACATGCCTTTTCACTTAAATAAAGTACTTTATGGCTTCTTTTTGGCATATCTGAATTGCCAGCATCATTACTCTTGTGCTTTGGGACCATTTTTAAGGAAAACACGAGTTACTTGAACACAAGCAGTGCAATACCACGGTGGTCAATCTGATAACCAAGACGGCTACTAAGTGACTAACGGATGGGGAGCTTATGCAGCACAGATACTGGGACAAAGGGATGATTCACGTCCTGGGGGGAATGGAGTGGGAAGGCATGAGGTTTCATCACACTACTCAGTATGGTGTGCTGTTTAAAACTTATGAATTGTTTATTTCAGGAATTTTCCATTTAATGTTTCGGACCATGGTTTGCCATGGGTAAAGGAAACCACGGATATGGCAGGGAGAGTACTACTGTACTTTCCTTTAGGGGGTGCAGAAGCCTACCCGACAGATGACCTAACTAGTACTGATCAGGTGATTCCTGATTGACTGGTTTAAGAGTCAATTTCTGCTTGGCTGGTGTGGGCCAATGGTTGAGCACTGACCTATGAACCAGGAGATCACAGTTTAATTCCCAGTTAGGTCACATGTCCCAGTTGCAGGCTCAATCCCCAATAGGTGGGCGTGCAGGAGGCAGCCAGTCAATGATTCTCTCTCATCATTGATGTTGCTCTCTCTCCCTCCCTCTCTGAAATCAATAAAAAAAATTTTTTTAAATAAATAAAAAAACGGTTCCATTTCTGAAAGTGCTAAAACTATAATTATGTTAAGTCTGGATTTGTTGACAGGGATCTTAGAATAAGAGACTCTATTTTTGACCTGTTGTCTTGTTTTTAACACAAGTGGAAAGAGGATTGTCACTGATTGACAAGATCTGATACATATCTCTTGCTCTTTGTAAGACATAATTTTATTGAAGTACAACGTACATATAGAAAAATACACAAATTATACATAAACAGCCTGATGAATTTTCAGAAAGTTAGCACATCCACTTATGCAGTACCCAGACCAAGAAACAAAAGCCACCAGCCCCTCAGAAGTGCCCTGTCCACTCTCCAGTGACTTCTATCTTCTCATCAGCAAATTCTGCCCCTACCTGTGTGTTTTTTTAAATGAAGTTTTATTGGAACACAGCCATTCCTGTCCCTTGAAATACTGTCAGTGCAGCTTTTACACTAGAACGGCAGAGCAGCTGCAACAAAGTCCATATGGCCTAAAGAGCCTAAAGCATTTGCTATCTGGACCTTTACAGAGGTGGCAGCACTGTGCAGTAGAATGTAATCAGAGACACTGATGTCATTTAAGACTTTCTAGTAGCCAGGTTAAAAAGTAAAGATAATTTCAATATTTTTACCTGATATATCTGAAATATCACTTTAACCCTTAATCAAGAATTTTAAAATAAAATCTTTTTCTTTTCTTTTTTTTAATACTGTTTCCAAATTTGGTGTGTATTTCACCTACGCACATCTCATTCACACTGGCCACACTCCAAGTGCTCAAGAGGCTGGC
>PVJC01007911.1:0-49835 GCA_004026665.1 Murina feae
CATACATACCAGAGGTCACTGCCTCAAGATCAGTTGGGGTGTGTGTACCTGCAAGGAGTGGGAGGCTCTTAGAAAACTGTAGGCCCTTCATTCAAAGCATGTAGCATCTTCTAATATTGTTTGAGTGCTTCTTTTATGCAATTTTTGTTTTGATTTTTATTTTTAGACAATTCAAGATTCCCCACAAAAAGCTTGCCTTCCCCCCCCCCCCAAACAAATGTCTGCTAATATCACTGCAATAGTTCAAGAGAAGTGCAGGCAGGCTTTGCTCTCCTATCAAAATATCAGTAAGGACCAACCTTCTGCATGTTACCTTGCTATTTCATTGAAAAATTTATTGGATTTTTGGGGGGAAAGGCTGCCCCTTTTTATTGTTGTTATTCCTTTAAGCTTGTCCTACATCCATAAGTAATCTAGCAAATGGGACCACTTCTGACAATAGTTTGTGGTTACATTAATTGTTGAATGGTACTACTTATTATGACCTTTCTATTTTGGGTGACTGAAGTAAATCCTCCATTGTTCTGAGGCTATAATCACGAGCTCCTCAAAAAAAAAAAAAAAAAAAAAAAAAAAAAAAAAAAAAAAAAAAAAAAAAAAAAAAAAAAAAAAAAAAAAAAAAAAAAAAAAAAAAAAAAAAAAAAAAAAAAAAAAAAAAAAAAAGAACAGCCTACACCAAAAACAAAGCAAAAACCCACAAAAAAGAAGCTAAACTCATGAATTCCTATAGGATCAGTTTTTAATTTTATTTTTATTGCCATCAGAGAGGAAGGGAGATGGAGAGGGATATAGAAACATTAATGCTGAGGGAGAATCACCAATTGGCTGCCACTTGCACACCCGCCACTGGAGATCGAGCCCACAACCCAGGCATGTGCCCCTGACTGGAGTCAAACTGGGACCCTTCAGTCCGCAGGCCGGCACTCTATCCACTGAGCCAAACCGGCTAGGGCCCTATATCAGTAGCTTTACACAACTAATTAGTCATCAGTTGTTATAATACATTCAATTGGTATTGTTATGTAGAGATTTTAGTTTGGAATTTATTTTGTAGCCTTTATTTATAATGAGCCCTTTTATGAATTGTACTAATGAAGCTGATACTGATGTAATTATTATTTTTTTAGTTATACTCATTTGGATTTTATTCTCTAGCTCTTTTGAAAAATCATTGTTTAAGTGAATAATGTCAGAATTCTGTCCTCATAATCTACTACAACCAACCATTTACCCCTTTTTAAAAGCAGCAGTTCACGTGGTTATTTTTAAATCAACCCATCTCTTAATTGAACTAATCAGATGGTGTTGCTAGCTAAAGGCACTTTTTGTACTTCCCAAGGAGGATTTCTCATCAGGCCAAAGAAAACCATTCCATTTTATAGTAACAAATGCCTTCTATGATCTTCTCCACTCATTTTTTTACTTGTATTAATAATCTCTGGAAGGTTTCTCATTTTAGTAACATTCTCCAGCTCTACTACCACTCAAAACATGTAAATCTTTACTTCTATGTGTCTTTGCCTTTTTTCCCTTAAAAAAGTAGCTTTTATGATGAGACAAATAGACAAATAGCCTCCCAAAGAGGGAGATTAAGGAAAATCCACCCCTATTTGTTGCATCCAGCTACTCTACAACCAGCCACCTTGTCACCGGTAATTATTATGTGGCAGCTCTCATTTCGGAAGGGACCAGCGAATGGAATCACACCAATCCATCTTTCACACCGTCAGCATGTCAATGAAAATGAGTGAAATTGCAGGGGGGAAACATCCTGTGTCTAAAACAAAACAAACAAAGCACACGGGGTCCCTGAGAGGGTTTTTATCAGCACAAACAGTATTAGTTTGGCTCACAGATTAGGAATAAAGAGCTTCTTGTTCTCGGTTGGTATGTCATAAAAGCAGAATATACTGCTGCATGCCAGGTGGTGCTGGTGACAGTACTTTAAAAATATAGGTTCTCTCTTAGACTGGAAAACCCTTTTCTCACTTGAGACTTATGTTATCATCATCTATTTTGCCTCTTCATGGAGATCAACATGCTCACCTACTCCTCCTAACACTCAGCATTCCCTACCCTTATGTGAATCTGGCCCAACTCAAAGGGGCTTAAGCAAAGGGAATTTCTTCCACACCACCCTTCTCAAAAAGTCACTCAAATAGTTCATGAAAAGCCCACTACTGGAGTTTGCTTTAATATATATATATATATATATATATATATATATATATATATATATATATATATATATATTTCAGAGAGGAAGGGAGAGGGAGAGATAGAAACATCAATGATGAGAGACAATCATTGATTTGCTGCTTCCTGCATGCAACAGGATGGAGCTTGAAACCCAGGCATATGCCCTGACCAGGAATTGAACCATGAGCCATGCTGGCTGGGTTGAAGTTTGCCTATAAACAGCTACATTCAGAACCTCAAGTAATGGCAATAGAGTTTAGTTTATTTTCCTCTATATGTCAGATCTCTCCTCTTGGGCTGAGTTCTCGGGCTGTATTCTATGATGGTGCATGCAACTCCAGGGATTTATCTCATAGCCAGTAATCCGCACACCTGCATTTCATTGGCTTGGGCCCCAGGCCCATCTCTGAAACAGTTACTCCAACTGGATTGCCTGGTGAGCATCTAGTTGACCAGACACAGGCCATTTGTCAAAACTTGAGATGGAAGTAGAAGAGAGATGGTTTCCCATTGGAAAACCAGAGTGTGGTTATTGGTATATGAGTAAATAGATGCCAACCACACAGAAGCAAATGTCAACAATCTAGGAGCCTTTGAAATGCTTTAACCAGTGGCTTCTCTTGACTTCCTTTGTGAAGAAAGCTCCTTTCAGTCCTTGGGCAGAGCAAATCCCTCACTGCGAGCCACGTTCATAGCGCTCAGATAGGTTCGGGCCATCACCTTTGTTACACTGTCACAGTACTGTTTCCTAAGCCATCTTTCTCTCCCATAGAACTGGGAGGTCCATGAAGACAGGAAAAAAATACCTTTCTTTTCCTCTTGCACAGACTCAGACAGTGCTCCCATAGTAGAGTCTCAATGCATGTTTTTGGCAAATCACTTAATAGTTGATTTTCATATATTTAGACAATTGGACTTGGTTGTCATTTTATTTTCTTGTAACGAGTCCAGGCTTTTCTTCTCCTGAGAAGACTGGGCTGATGGTTTTTACTTCTGTCTATTTGCAACCCGTAAATCACTAAGAAACACTTTACATCATTTCCTCCACAGTCTTTTTTATACATTATTGTCTATTAAGTTTTTTAATTAATAATATTATTCTTGCTATTTCAGCACCACTGTATGTGTTTTTATAGTATGTGCAATCAACTACACTGAAATACCAAAGTATACCTCACATCCTTCTCTAACATTTGCAGTCATTGCATTAATGCTTTGATAACATATGGCATATTGAAAAGTATAAAACACTAAATATGTGTTAGTGACATAAACTAAAATACCATTAGTGAAAACTAAAATACCAGTATTCAAATGTGCATGCAGGTAAAATCTCTTCATTTCCTTATTTTTTTACCACAGTTATGATTTATATATGTAGTTAGAAAAAGGTAAGGTTTTTAAAAAAATATTCATGAAGATAATGTGTGTGTGTGTGATTATATAAGATTTCTAAAGTGAGGAAGAAAGGGAGGTGAATAAGAACCCTTCTACTGGTAACACTAGAGAATAATTTGAAGATAGCGTCCTCCAAACGAAAAGGGCTGCCCATAAAGGCTGAAAAACGTGAATTTCCTAACAAGAAGCTGAAGCCAGAAAACTGAGATGAGTCAGAACTCTTCATTGTTCCTGGGAGTGGAAGAAACTATTTCCTGGGAGTGGAAGGAGCTATTTGCAAAGAGGGCCCTATGAGAGGACTCTTAAAGAAGGGCGGTTTTGCAGCTTTGTTCCCTAATATAGGGAGGCTTATTTGAAGGAATGATGGCCACTGGTAGAGAAAGTATTGAATGAACAAGCATTGGCACTCTTAAAGAACTATTACATTATGGTTCAGGGAAACACAGTTTCAGCCATTGGACCTTTTAGTGCCTTAAAATTGTTCAAGCACAAAAATGGGAATAAACTCAAGAAACCCAACAGAAAACTAAGATAGAGTACACACCATCCCATCACCACAACCAGAAAGTCAGATTAATAACAAAACAAAAAAAAAGGCTGGTGGTGAATACTTTCTCAAGGAGAGCCACAAAAACTGACAGAAAATGAAAGCAATAAGGACTAAGTAAGTGGAAGCTCTTGGTAACAGACAAGGGGGAAGAACAAAGATTTTATTCCACTGAAAGAAAAATGAGCTGTGAAAGCTGCAAAAGAGTCTGCTAAACTGAAATTGATGTGGCTGCCACCAAGAAAAAGATGAAGAAAGCAAAGATTAAGAAACTGGAGCTTTTACAGTTGAAGAAGTTAAGCTAAAAATAGAAGCAGATCACAAGAAAAAGAAAAGAAAAGAAAAAAAAAAAAAGGAACCTGCCTTAAACAACCCTGAACTAGAATTTATTGAGGTATTTCCTTTTGTAAAAGATTTTGAGGCATTAGTTTTTTATGTGTAAGAAGTAATACTCTTTTTTTCTGAGTTTGTTTTGTTCTTTATAACTGTTTAGCTATGCAGCTGTTCTTTAGAAATATAAATTACTAGATGCCTGGTACACGAATTATTTGGCCCTGGTGCCTGGGTGGGGTACCTCAGGGTAGCCTAAGGAGATTGGGCCCCAGCTTGCCCCCCCCCAGCCTCACAGCCCCACAGCCCCACAGCCCCACCCAGCACTGCACCTTGGCCTGGTGCCACCCCCCTCACCTACTCCACCATCCCACCAACAGGTCGGTTGGGGCCCTTACCTGGCTCCCTCAGCACCTGAGAGCCGGGCAGTGGCCCCACCCCCCACTGCAGCCAATGGTCATCATCTGCTGGGTGATTGGCAGGGCAATCAGGCCTCCACTCACACCCGCCTTGACCTGGTGCCAACCGCTCACCTGCTCCACCATTCCACTGTGGTCCTGCTCTCATCAGGGCCCATCAGTGCCTGCATCACCTCCACTGTTGCCCACTGCCAGCACCGCATCGCCGATGCCTGCCATGTTTTGCACTGCCCCCTGTTGGTCAGCACACATCATAGCGAGTGGTCAAACTCCCAGTGGAACTCCTGATTGAAAGACTGCCCGAGGGGACAATTTGCATATTAGGCTTTTATTATATAGGACTATATTACAAATAAGAGCATGTTATTAAGCCAGTTCCTATGATGGCCCTCTGGAGTTTTATCCAGCCTGGAACCCTGGAAACAGTATAGAACATTGCTGCAGAGTCATCCCTCCCTCCCCCAGAGGTGAAGAACTTGGACTGCTTATGCACTGACTTTCATCAGTCATGATTTGGGAGCTTCTTCTGTGGACACTAATTTCCTGACACTTTGGGCATGCAGTGCACATGTCAGAGAGGCTCTGGAGCCACAGAAAGCAAAGATATTGGTGGGCTGGCCGTTGAAATTTTAGCCCACATGCACTGTAATAGAAGAGGGCAAGGTGATGTGTATGGGGCCCAACAGCGTCTGGGCTATAGCTGGACATGAGGGCTTTATTAGGGAAAGTTGTATAGTGGGCATTGGATTCCTTTGGTGTAACAGAATCTCAATAGTTCTGACATTGAGAATCCCTGAAAGTCATCTCCTTATGTGACAGACACTCTTACATTGATTGCTATACCATGTATGTACTTTAAAGAACCAATGTACACAATTTGGAGAACTGTTTGTAAGGTTTAGTGGATGTCCTTATTGAGCTAACATTGAATGCTCGCCAAGGATCAGTCATACTATCAGTGATTTTTCCTATATATTTTTGCATTCAAAATTCAAAATTCTCTTATGTATTATGTCTACAAGCCAGTGTGAAATCAGATTTTGAAGTCAAGCAGAATTAGATTTAGATTCTATCTATGCTATTGAATACTTACTGACTCTGGTCAAATTGTTTTAATGTCTTTGACCTTTAGATTCCCAACTTACATGAGATATATATATAGTATAATATATATATATATATATATATATATATATATATATATAATATATATTATATATATATATATATATATATATATATATAATATATATATACTATTAAATACCCAACAGCCCTGACAATTAAATGAAGTGATGTACATACAACACAAGCAAGAGCCTGGCATATAGCAGACATGGAATATTACACAAGTAGACATTTAAAGATCATACAGGCAGTAAGTATTGGAGCTAAAATTAAATCCAGATGCCTGACACTAAATGAACTAGTCCTTCCATTGCACCAGTCATCAGCGGGAATCTGTGCCTCTGCTTTTTCTTGTTAGCTGCCATTGTATTGGTGACTGTAACTGTGGTCTCTGAAAAATGAAACAGACTTCCTGTTGAGATCTATTATAATCCGATTTATGTTTCAAAGGTTTAAATTGCTAATTAAGTGATTTCAACACAAACATCATATTTGAATCTGAGCTTTGTTTGAGGTGCTATTTTGCTGTAAGTATTTTGCAATGGAGCTGGCAAATATTTAACCCTACCAATAACACTTAAATTTTATTAAAATGGTAAGCTAGAAATTTGGGTTTGAATCCTCTTCTATCATTTCTCAGCCACATTTGTACCTCAATATCTATATCTATATTTATAAGAAGTGCAGTTCAGGGGGGCGGAACAGCACATGAAAAGGCCAGAGGCTGGGGAGAGCCTAGAGAATGGAGGGCCTTAATGGTGTGGCTACAATATACAGATGTTTGAAAATGCAGTTGGAAAGGTAAGTGAAAGCAGGAAATACAGGCTTTGTAGGTTATGGTCAGGAGTTGGGTCTTTATCTAGAGAAAAATGTGAAGCAATTGAGGGTTTTAGATGGGGGCAGGGAGGATGAGATTTGCATTTTAGGAAGCACATCCTGGTTGTTGGAGGAAAACAGATTCTGAGGAGCAAAGGTGAAGATGGTGGGACAAGTGAGGAGGCTGCTGATGTCATGGAGCGAGTCTGTGAGTTGGACTAGAGCAGCCCGCTTTGCCCTTGGCCTTTTGCCTTTGCCCTTGGTCTGTCTGGAGCTGTGTCTCACTTACATGGAGACTTGTGAAACCAAGCAATCATTCAGCTAGTATTCCTTTCAGGGCACTCACTGAATCCCAACCCATTTTCTCTGAAGAATCTATCTTGTGTGTGTGTGTGTGTGTGTGTGTGTATGCGTATATGTGTATACTAACATGTGCATATCCTTGTTTTCTTGAAATTGCCACAGTTTTACTAATTTCAGTAGCTTCCCTGAATCCTAGAGCATGAAGCTGCTTGTGCCAGGGTCCTGCTTCAAGATGTGACCTGTGGGTAAGCGACACGGAAATGCCAACTCATAGCCTCTGCCTTCAAGACCGCTTGGGTGGAAGCTCTGATTGGGAGATGTGGCACCTGATGTAGGTGTGATCCCTCTTAGTGGCTCTGCTTTCCCACACACCCACCTGGGCCAGGGGCCTTTCCTCCTTCCAGAAGGGTGGAAAGATGTGGTCTATAATTTGCTCCTTTTTACTCTCCTGATTTGGCAACAACTGCCTTTATATATGCCTTCTCCAACCTAAGGGAGAGATGGGAGTCAGGGCTGTTGAATCTGAGACATTCCCATCATCCCCACTTTCAAGGACAGGATGAAGGGCATCAGTAGAATATTTCTGTGTTTGAAGCAGGAAATGGGTTTTGATGAGAAAGAGAAAATAACAAGGACTAGAAATAGGGCATCCTTTTTCCCCAGACTTAATTGCCAAAATATTTGCTGTGGTGAATGATAAAGAAATAGAGCCTTGACCTGGTTCCTTGCATGGCAAAATTTTATTCTAAATAATTAAATGAGAGCTATATGCACCCAAACTTGTCCAACGAGAAATAGAAGGTAAATAAGAGGATGGTGGCACATAATCTTACATCAATTTCAGTATCGCTATGCCCTTCTGGCCAAGTTATTCAACCTGTTTAATTCTGAAACAAGTGTCTATACATAAGGAGACTTTTGTTTCTCACCTTCAAGGTTGAACTCTGTTAGTGTGTCCAGTCCAACCTGAACCTTAATTCCAATTTTGGGTGGTCTCCTTTGACACATACCAATCAAGAACCATAGCTGGGAATCTCCTCCATGGACTATTTGGAGAACTTCATAATGATCACAGAATGTGCAAAGACAGTACTGGCTGGCAAGCTGCCACACCTATAGAACTTAGAGGACTCTAAGGGCAGTTGTCTAAATCCAGAAGCCAGCCTAACAACATCTTATCTCCAAACTCTTTGAACAATTGCATGAAATGAATTTATTGCAACGTGTATGTGAATCACAGATGATGCTTTGAGAATTCCAAGGAACATTTTAACTGATCTGAAGCAAAATACTCCAGAGGTAGAACTCTGAAGGGGGAAGGCTCTCTTGTCACTTAAGGAGTTAACAGAACTTTGGTTCAGTGTTATGAGGTCAGTCTGTACTTAAGTCTAATAGTCAGACCACCAGAGCTTAGAGAGAAATAGACTTCTGTAGCCAGCGCTTGAAGCAAATTCTATATTGTTTTGGTCATTGGCTTGTCTGAATTCATGCTGCCTCCTAAAGTAGTGCTCCAAAAGCATCTTCTGTGTGAGATGCATCTTGTGCACCTAAATGAATAGGTGGGAAAGCATCAAGAAGTTCATAGAAGTGCCCTAGCCAGTTGGACTCAGTGGATAGAGCATCGGCCTGCGAACTGAAGGGTCCCAGGTTTGATTCCGGTCAAGGGCTCATGCCTGGATTGCGGGCTTGATCTCCTGTAGGGGTTGTACAGGAGGCAGTCAATCAATGATTCTCTCTCATCACTGATGTTTCTATCTCTCTCTACCTATTCCTTCCTCTCTGAAATCAATAAAGAAATATATATATGTTTATAGAAGCAACAGAGGCTAAGACCTCTAAACCCAAACTTGATCATCTGCTAGCTCTTTTGGGAGCTGACTTTGTTCTTAAATGGTGGTGCATTTATGTTAATTCTTATATATATTAATTCACAATTAAAATGTGTCATATTGAATAGACCACGTCATTGTTTTAATACTCTCTTGTGCTCTAAAACCTCTTCCTGAGTAATACCATCTTCTTTTATCTATTGTTTTACTTAAGGCCAGTTTCTTATGAGAATCAGAAGAATCAATTATAAAATGACCCAAATGAAATCATGGATTTATATGCACTAATGTTAGGATTTTGCCTAATGGGTGCATCTGTAATGCAGATGGTAGCTCTATGGGAGGGATCTTCACCTGTAACCATCTGTCAAACCGCCATGGGAAGAACAGTGCTGCAGCTCTGGAGTTTCTGGCTTTCTATACCTTTATATCTAGTAGTGTGGCTTAAATGATAGATATGTGAGCCTTGATAAGCTAAAGAGTAGTCATTTGTAATTATTTAACAAGCATCACGTGGTAAACTCAAGAATAGCCCCATACCCACAAAGTAACCAACACCATATGGAAATGTTATGTTCAAAAAGAAAAAACAACACCACCATATTTCTATTTCACTGAACTAGCTTCTCTGTAAGGGTCGGGTCTATTTACAGCATCACTGGCCAGCCTTCGGGCCATAATACTCTTGCACAAAATCTCAGGGCAGAGCATTTAATCCCCGAACATGTTCTTTTGTGGATTTAATGAAATGATTAAGAATAGGGAGTGTTTTGGTTGGATTCCAAGCAGTTTCAATAAAAGGCAAGAGGGAAGTATTTATGATACAGTGATATTAACATGATTACTTTTGAATGGCTATAATCAACAGAGACACAGTAAAATTTGTGGTAATTTGGAGGAAAAATGTGTTTACCTCCTGTGTTTCTATCACTTTTCCAACATGTTTGTCATGGAGCTGAAGTACCCACTAGATCCATGCTCTCCAGAGTCAGCTGTGTTTTGGAAAATCATTCAGCCAGGATTAGTATAAGCAGATAATGAATAACATATATCTCAGAGTGCAGAAGAATCCAGGATCAAAATTATACCCTGTGTTTTTTATTTGTTTGTTTGTTTCAAAGTGGGGTTGTAACTTGGTTGCAAAATATTTTTTAAAAAAATATATTTTTATTGATTTTCAGAGAAAGAGGAAGGGAGAGAGAATGAGAGAGAAACATTGATTTGAGAGAGAAACATTGATTGGCTGCCTCCTATATGCACCCTGACTGGGGACTGAACCCACAACCTGGGCATGTGCCCTGACTGGGAATCGAACCAGCAACCTTTCAGTGCATAGGATGATGCCCAACCAAACTGAGCCACATTGTTCAGAGCTTGGTTGCAAATTCTTAACACATTTTCTTCAGAATGATAGTTCCTATACCACCAGGTCAGGACCCAACCTGATTTAACTTATAGTACAGCAACGCATATAATACTGGTTTGGAGGTGAATCTTTGACTCAAGGAATGAAGGCGTGGAAAGAAGAGGGAGTAAGCAGAGAGGATGAGGTGAAAATTAAGAAGAAAGAAGATGGAAAGCAGGTAAGAAAAAGCACTCAAAGGGAGAGGTTATAAAAAGAAGGGAGTGTAGTAATTTCTGCTTCATTCCAGAGCAGATGGATGACCTTAAATTAAAGAAGGTTTATATTGGAAGCATCCTTTCTTTCTCTAGCTCTCCTATCTTCTGCTTATCCCCCAGGCTTTTCATGTCCCTAAACCTTCAACTGCCATGCCTCACCCTTGACTACCATAATACTCTTCAGGCCATAAGATACTTTATGCTCCCGGAGTTTATACCCCCCCATGTTCCATCTTTTGTTCTTGTCTATTTGTGTAAAAAAAAAAAAAAAGTAAACTGAAATATTTCACCCAAATTCAGAGCTACTAATAGAATGAGAACATGCCCAAAGGCACTTCTGTTTTCAAAACTATTTTTATTTAATGCAAAGTGTATTTAATCATTCAATTTCGGGTGGTTTGGGTATAAGTGAGCAAATTCTGGTAGTGTGGAGGAAGATGTCTTAAGGCTTGGAGGCCTGGACAGACCTCCTCTCAGGAGACTGTTCACAAGCTCCCTGTCCTTGCCATTCACTACTTCACTCAAATAATCTCTGAAAATTCCAAGGTTTTGCAAGAGGATCTCTATGTTATTTCTAGAATTTTCTTTTTCTGTCTTTTACTGGACTATTAGTACTGTCGAAGTCGGGACAGTGTTAAGACATCTGTGTGCTGCTTTACCCTTCTCCCATACATCTTCTAGACAACCTGACAACAGTGTTCAATACCCAATAATCTTTAAATGTGTAATGCAGCTTTTCTCTACTTTCCTTCTAAGGGTCAATGTATTCAAAATATTTTCCTATTGTGTTCATGACCTCCTGGTTCATAGGTTGAAGCTCAATCACTGAGCCACAGCTGGCATGGAAAGAACCCAATATTTCTCTTCCCTTCTCTTAAAAATAGGAAGTCATGGTGGTTGCATTTATCTATGACTTAAAAAGGGAGGCTTCCAATGAAAATATATGAAAACATAGGGCTCTGCTTTTATATAGCCTGGTCCATTTCCCACAATGTTGCATTGAATCACAATTCCATTCACAAATTGAAACCAACTTTGTCTTCTCTTCATAATAAAGGGAACCTTATGAAGAGGTCTCTTCTAAATTATCAAACGCATTAAGTTTTCAAAGAACTGATAGTCACTCTCACATTTACTATAGGGATGGAAAGAGAGCATTCCAGTCATTGCAAAGATCTGTGTCCTAAAATGATACTGAGGGATTCAATAAAGATAGATATAAAAAGACCATCACACGGAAACTCAGAGGGGTTTTGATTATTTCAGCAGGTGGGCTCATAGGCACCAAATTCAGCAAGATGATCATTAGCATAATGTAATGATACCAGAATTAATGAACCAGGGCACCGAGAAGAGAGAGTGAAAAGGTTCTTCACTTAGGGAAGACAGATCTGGGTAGAAGAGGAAAGAACGCCGAGAATATTCCTGTTGAGCAGACACTGTTCTCTTAGAATATTCCTGTTGAGCAGACACTGTTTCTCTTAGAATTGCCCCCATCCTTAATAGGGAATGCCTCCAAGGCAGGAGTGATCTAACGCCAAGATAGTTCATAGCTCGTCCCCTGGTTGTCAGGACATGTTCTTTCCTTATGCAACTCGAACAACGTAGAGAAAATGGAACTTCTTTACAAAAGGGCAAATTAAGTTCCATATATAAGTGAAGCAGTAACCATGCCAGGTTGTCCAAATTTTAAAATGTGTGTGGAAAGGTGGAAGACTTTTGCTTCACAATAACTGAAATCTGGGTGACATCGCTGGATGCTAATTGCCTCTCAGAGTTGAAGAAGGGGCTTGTTAAAATGGATTTAGTTGGATTTAAAACACAATCCAAAAGCAGGTAAATGCAAGTGATGGGGTCTATAAAGGAGGTGCTGTCAGGAGAAGCAGATTGTTGTTCATAGTGGGGCTCCATAAAGCAGGCATGAAGAAATAATGATCAATTATAAGCCCCACACAATATTGTCATGTCTTAGGAGAAAAATGGGAATTTCTAAGGTAGCTTTGAGATCATAATAAGGAATTTATACTTACTGAAAGCCAAATATGACTACTTTCCTTTGAAAACATATTGACGTTATGTGGTTCTTTGAATATTCTTATCAAGTTTTCTCTTTACTAACTGGTTTCCAGAATAAACTAAGTATGAAAAAGATTAAATTTATGTGGTTCTTTGACTATTTTTACCAAATTTTCTCTTTATTGATCAATTTCCTGTCATGGTCGGGGGGAGGGGGAGATAAGATTTTCATATTCTTGTCATTTTCAAGGATTATCATACTGCAATGCACTTTATTTCAAAGAAGGGAATGTGATAAATGGTTTTTACTTTGTTCCTAGGGTGATTAGGGATCATTATGCTGTGGGCCCATCAGATCTTCATAGGGGTTATCTCAGCATGCACTATGTTTGAAACGATGTTGAAAAATCTACAATAGCCTCCTGCAAGGCCTGGCAGTAGAGACTAGAAAATGAAATCAAGAGAAAGCTCTATTTTTTTTTTATCATCAAAGCATCTCACTCTTTATGTTCTTTCTTTTCTTATTCTGGAGGATGAGGCACTTGGGAAAATCCATTCCATCATGTGTATGCAGTTCTTGCACCAGAATGAATGTGCAAGGCAAACTTCTGGCAGCTTCCTCTAAAAAGATGGTCAGAATGTCCCCAAAGATTTCACAGGCTGGATAAAACATATAGGGCAGTAATATGGAGCTCAGTTTGCCTTGCAGGTTTGCATCTTTTTGTATTATGAGTGATATGGTCTTATAAGACCCAGGGTGGAATCATTCTCTCTAGCTTTTACCACGTGGTTGGAGTTAGCATGCTCCCTTCCCTCCCTCCCTTCTTCCCTCCATCCGCCATCAGATGATATTAAAAATGACTCTAGATCAAATAAACTGGGAATTGAGATAGTACATTATTTTGTGTTATTTTGTTGCAGGCGATTGAAATGGACAATGTTGAACTTTTCTGGATCCCAGAGATTCTAGAAAACAGTGGAGCTTATCAAATCCTCCAGTGCTTTTGTGTTCTGGGAAACAGCTTACCATAAAGAATCACCCTTCCCCACATGTCTTAGACTCATGAGTGCCCTTCATGTCTTTGGACAAGAGACAAATGACAAGGCCAGATACAGACCCTCAAATTCCTGGATTTGTTTCCTCCAAATTGAATGGCTGAAATACTTGTCCACACTGATCAAATGAAACAAAGTGCTCCTTAAGCAAACTTTAAGTTTCTTTCCTTCCTTCAGGACCCTGAACTTTGATCCATCCTTCAGCTGACCCTGCAAAGGTTTCCCTAACAGCCTTTGAAAACAGGTTGGTCTCAAGGAAAATTTTTGCCTGATCTACCCTCCATCAAGCTACCCCTTCTTGTACCCCAAAATTTCTACATCAATTTTTAAAAGTGTGCTTACTCTTCTTTACACAACAACATTCTTTTGTCTAATATTTCTTTATACTCACCCAAGGATAATTTTTCCATTGATTTTTAGAGAATGAAAGCGGGGGGTGGGGGGGGGGGAAGAGGGAGAGAGAGAAACATCGATGTGAGAGGGTCAGAGATTGAACCTACAATTGAAACTTGACCCTGACCCTTCAGTTGGCAGGCTGACTCTAACCATTGAGAAAACTGGCTAGTGCTCCTTGTCTAATCTTTGAGAACACTTGCATATCTCAACTCATCTCTCTTTAGTGCAATAGTCTCTTCTCTACCGCCCCCTCCCTTATAGTAATCCTTCTGAAAAGTCTCTCCTTGGTAAGCACATTTCTTTTGAATCTGACAGAAACAATGCAGATAAAGTGAAAAGAAGATAAGGAGCAGCTCAAGGACATAAAGGAGTTTATGGATAAAGGGGTCTTAGAAAGGACAGAGTCTACACAGAGGTGACTGATCAGCCCTCCCCATTTCCCTTGGATTTTTCCTCCCAAGAGACAAGTTGCAGGGCTTGAGAGTCTGAATCAAGTCATCAAAGGGCATGCAGGGCACCCTGACTGGAAGTCCCAC
This sequence comes from Murina feae, assembly GCA_004026665.1. NCBI lineage: Eukaryota > Metazoa > Chordata > Mammalia > Chiroptera > Vespertilionidae > Murina > Murina feae. The sequence goes on from PVJC01007911.1 coordinate 14,594, forward strand.
CAACACTCTATACAGTGGAGAAAAGGTGATTTCTCAAGATAAAGCTGGGCTCATGCTGCAAAAAGGAAAGGGGGAAATGTTGGGCAGGTGAAGACAGCAGGGTTACTACAGGTATGATGTTTTCTCAGAAGGCTCAGCACATTTAGATTTTATACAAAAAAATAAAACATATATGAGGGAATTACAGAGTTGGATATCTAACACATGTGGCTCTATGCTGAGAATTCTTATGGCTAATTTGCAAAGTAGCCACTTGGTGTCACTTTAATATGTACATTTTTATTCTCTGTCAAACAGAAATGAAATATTAGCTGTTATAGTTATATCACATAATTCTGTCTGTATACTTAGCACATTTTCGGAGCTCAGCCTGAGATGCAGCATCAGAGGAAGGCATTACTATGCAGCCAACCCTGCACCCCATGTGTAATCCATGTGTAAACCACATAAAATAGATACAAAGTTCACTAAGATTTTTTTTTTCTGGCAATCTCCAGCGCTCTAAGCAACTGTGCAGAATTATTTACCTCTGGTCTTACTATTCTATCATTTATTTTGGCAATGTACAGGCATGTGCTAAATTATGGCAGCTTTCAACCATAAAGTTCTATACACTTTCAACCATAACTTCTTTAAAAAAATTATTATTGATTTTTTTTTCTACAGAGAGGAAGGGAGAAAGCTAGAGAGTTAGAAACATCGATGAGAGAGAAACATCGATCAGCTGCCTCCTGCACACCTCCCCACTGGGGATGTGCCTGCAACCAAGGTACATGTCCTTGACTGGAATTGAACCTGGGATGTTTCAGTTCGCAGGCTGACGTTCTATCCACTGAGCCAAACCAGTCAGGGCAACAACCATAATTTCTAGAATCTCCCCAAACATAAAGATGTTTGTAGAGTTTCAGTCTTGTGGAAGCCATGAATATGCTGGGCAGATAGCCATTCATTAAGTCTCTCTCTCTTTCTCTCTTTTTTTTTTCTACAGTAGTCACAGGCTATATAAAATCATATTAGTCAACTTACGTCAATATGAGCACGAGACCTTGATGTATTGCTGAGAGCTTTATGCCCATGTGATTCTCTCCTCTGGTTAAAGGAGAGGCACTCATTTTCATAAACATAGTAACGTGATTATATTGCCAATGCCTCTGGTGTCAACAGATTTTTATTTTTATTTTTATTTTTATTTTTTTGGTGTCAACAGATCTTGTGGTGAAGCCAGAGCATGGCTCAGTCACTTGTAATTGCTGTGGGATAAAAAACCAGCTGGAGATCTTCAAGAAACTTGCTCAGCCTAAATTCTCATGTCCGGGTTCTTCTCAATAGCATGAACTACAATGCCGATGCCTTTTGCAATGTCAGAGGCATAGCTATGAATGATAATGAAGTCAAGAAGACAGTGTTATCTTGCCGCTAAAGGGGAGTGTTGGAGAGCTTTTCCTGTGGAATGTAACGGAAGGGAGCAGTAGCACTCTTGTCATACAGGCTTCCTTGCTACTTTGTATTCTCTCAGCAACTCAGCACCAGTGTCCAACGACCAAACAAATAGCATTAGATTATCACCAATAACTTGTTACAAGGACTGGGGGATTCCTGTAATTCCCTCAACACTACAGGTGTGCTCTCTATCAGCAGGAGTTTCCAGAACAGTGTCAGTTCCCCTGACAGAACAAGCTCCGATTGACAGGAAATGTCACAGACGGTCTTCTCAAGGCGCTAGGAAAGCTTTTATGTACCATTATTCTCCTTTAAATACAATACAGCGAAAGCTGACACTCGGGTTTGTAATGAGATCAGCACCGCTGATGTTTTCTGTATAGTAAGACAGGGAACACATTCTGAAAATTCCCAGAGATGAGGACCCATCATTTTTAATGAGGAGCAGCCGTCACCGGTACTGGATGGGTACTCACTTTTTTCAGCCCTCAGCTTGACGCCGTGTGGGAGTCTTGCAATAATTAAATGAGGCAGAGTTGTCCTTTAGGAATCCGTGACCTCTCTGGGGAGGTGAAAGGAAGATGCTGAAAGTAATTTGCCTAAATGAACTGAATGCTAAATTGAACACAGGCAAGTGTGTGTGGGTGGATGGTAAAGGGAATCCGTGTTTTGAAAGATTAGGAAGGGAAACCTGGAGGAATGAAGTATATGCTCAAGGAGAGGGGAACCCATTCTCTCCTGACCACCTAACACACTGAAGGCCAAGTGCTAAACACTCTGTTTATAGTGGAGGGGGAAGGGATGGAGGACCATGAATATTACAGAGGGCAGCTGGTGAAAGGTTTACCTCTAATAGAATTATATTAGCTCATCTACGCACATACCGGGGTATATGGTGTGTGGATGTGCCTTCCCTTCACATTGGTCTTGGCCGTGTGACTTCCTTTGGAAATAAGTTGTCAATGGATGTGGTGATGGGAATAGAAGCTTGAAATGTACTGTTGTAGGTGGAATTGCACTTGTGTCTTCTTTTTAAATTATATTTATGGCTCAGTTGGTTGGAGTGTCATTTATCCATCAAAGGTCTTGGGTTTGATTCCCAGTCAGGACGGATATGAGAGGAGGCTGGATGTCTCTCTCATACATCGATGTCTCTCTAAATCAATAAACATGTCCCCAGGTGAAGGTTGCCATTTAAAAAATATGTTTATCGGGGTAATGTTGGTTAATAACATACAATTTCTCTGATCTGCCTAGTACTTTTCCACCTGCCCAGACCTGAGAAGAAACACACATCACTCAGATCCTAGCTTAACAGCAGACTAGACCCAAGTCCAGCTGCATCCTGTTGTCCTGAACCTACTGCACAGCGGAGCTCAGACTAGACCTGCTCACTAGTCCCTTACCCTGGAGACCAAGAGCAGAAAAGAAAAATTGTTGTTGTAAGCCACTGAGATAATGGCTTTTCTTTCTTTTCTGCATAGCAAAATCTGAATTACAAAGAAACTAAGGTTGCCCTCATATGTTTTAATGTAGAGGGGAAATCATGGTTTGTGTTTAAAAAACTCTATTATTCAGTAAACAGGATAAGTGTTTTGAAAGTAGTATAAAAGGCAGGGGTCACTGAACAGGTGAGAGGCCTGGGGTTTACAAGGACTTTATGGAAGTGACAGTAATATACATGCCCTGAAGGAAGGGATTTGAGCAGATTGGGGAGCAGCAAGGGAAGGAAGGAGAGAAGGTACCTGTCGTGCAGGCACATGACAGCGTTTTAAAATATATAAAGCAAGTGTCTGACATTAAGCTCTTGATTGCCCAGACATGCGTTTCAAAGACAGCTGTCTGGAATAAACACATTGCTAGCCACACGTGTAAATACAGAGCCAGGCCACCCACCCCTGACGTTTCCTTTGTTTTAGAGGCCTCTGGCTGGTTTAGATATCTGACTGTTAGGCAGCTTGTTTTTCCTTTCCTGCAATAATTCCTGCTCCTATGTTTTAAATTCACAGTAACTGCGAAGCCCCAGCACTCTCTTCCTCTCTCTACTGCAACCTCTCTCTGTGGACTCAGGCCTGCCGTGTACCTTCCAGGACTTGTGAGTAACATACCTTGTCTCTTTGTCTTTTCAAAGTTCCCTAATGGCTATTGCTGAGGTTTATTATTCAGTCACAATAAGAACCACAGGGACTGGTCCAGCCACAGCATAGGCTCTGGAAGGGGAAGTGAATGTGGGGTCTCTCCCGGAGCTCAGGTGAGTGTCCCTAGACATTCTAGCCTGCAGTTTCCATAGCACAAAACTATAGCCCTGTTTACCGAGTGAGATACAGCGGGGAAGGAAAGCAGTGTGTAAATGAGGTAGAGTGTTTGGTTTCTGTTGATGCCATAACAATTTAGCACAAATCGAGTGGCTTAGAACAGGACCCTTTTATCACCTCAGGCTTATGTGGGTCAGAAGCCTGGGCACATGCAGCCTCATTTAGCTTGGAGTCTCACAAGGCCAATAGCAAGGCATTGGCAGCTATGGGATCCTTTCTCGAGGACTGTGGGAATGTATCCACTTTGAGACCCTCCAGTCCTTGGCCAGCTTCAATTCCTTGAAGCAGGACTGAGGTCTCCACTTGTGCATTGTTTGTTGCCTGGGGCTGATCTTTGCTCTTAGTGGCTGCTTGTGTTCCTCCCACACTTTCCAGGTGGCTTCCCCCCAGCAGTGGGTGGGTCTGTGGGTGGAGTCTGTCTCATGCTTTTCAATTTCTCCTTGTTCCTCTTCTACCATATTTTTTTTCTTCCCCCTTCTGCTTTTGAGGGCTCATGTGATTGATTATAAAGCTCTCACTTGGATAATCAAGGATAATCTCCCTATTTTAAAGTCAGCTGATTAGACATTTTAATTTTTATCTGCAAAGTCTTTTCACATCAGTCTCTACATTAGTATTTGATTGAATAACCAGGGGATAGCAATCTGGGGTGGGATGTGGGAAATGTCTTTAGAATTCTACCTACCACATGTGGTACATAAAAAAAAAGTATATTTAATAAAATGGAGATAACAGGTAAGGGAGTATATAGAGAGAAACCTGTGCAAATTAGGGTTTAAAATTAGAAAGCTTCTTATGCTAAGACAAAGGTGATGAAGAGCAAGGTAAGATTCTTGTACACAGCAGTCATGAAATCAGACTTATATATTAGAATTCCTTAACTTTGGGAGAAGTTTCAGGAAACAGAAATTCCAATTTATAGGTTATTGCTATTGTACATGGTCATTTTAATAAGATTTAACTATTTTTTAGTAGTAAATATAGCAGGAGGGACAGATACTTAAATTTACTAGCTTCAGATCTGAAAGACTTTAGCCCACGAGTGAAAATTAAGGGAGGAGGCATCAGAGAACTAACAGGAATAGGGAATAAGAGGCACCAGAAGAAGGTGAAGATGTTGTGGAGCGCGAGTGACAGAATGACCAGAACTCCAGACTGATTAAAATTTAGAGAGCCTTTATTGACTGGCCAGTGTCTGCTCCTCCATCCAGGTAGCCCGAGAGAGAAGCATCCCGACCATCTGCAGAGTTCAATATTGAAAGGGGACAACTACATCCGTGTTTAGGTTCTGCATAGCAAGCAAAGCCAAGTTACAAAAGCTACTTTTTAGCCAAGCTATTCATCCTCCTGTTATTCATTTCTGGGTAACTTTAAAGGTCAGGACTAGTCTTAATTTTGATCTGTTTGTTCTTTGTGGGCCGTTGCTCAGGTGTGGGAGCTCATTTCCTAGAAACTTTGCACAGACTGTCAAGTTGCTGAGGTGGCTAGGTGATGAAGCAGGCCTAAACATTTTTCTACTCTGTCACAAAGGTTCAGTGGGATGGTTTCTGTCCATCAGGCCTTTGGAAGTATGGTAACCTGGGCTAGTGACACTGACTTGGCAACTATCTGCAAAGAGATAAATGCCAGTGTTTGGAGGCATCTAAGACCAGTGAGAGAGATTTGGGAGGACATACAAAAAGACCAAAATGAGTGGTTAAGAACAAAATTTTGAAGAATGTTTACATCTTGTGATTAGGAATAAGAACAGTGGTTAGTGAAGGAAACAGTAATGAAAGTCACGGAAAAGATATGGGGAAATATCAGTGCCACAAAATATGCAGGGGTGAGAATTTTACAAAGGAAGTGCTCAACAGTGATGTAAACTGAAGAAAGATTATTCATATCTCTGGCCAGCATTAAAAGTTGACCAAAATCTGATTTGCTATAACAGATAGAAAAAAGATCTAAACTAAGAGCGTTGATATCAACATTGTAGATATCAACCTGTGGTTGTGCTTTTACCTGTGCCCTTCATTTGCAGAAAACTCTTAAATATTGCTTACTGAAAATTATATTCCTGCAGATAACTCTGCAGGAAATGCTAAGGAAACAGAAATTACATATTTATTTTTCTTGGAATTTTAGGGACAGAGATTTCCCTGAATATCAGTGTTTTTCAATTATAGTTGATATTCAATATTATATTAGTTTTAGGTGTACAGCAGAGTGGTTAGGCATTTATATAACTTACAAGTGATCCCCCTGATAAGTCTAGTATCCACCTGGCACCATACATAGTTATTACAATATTATTGACTATATTTTCCTAAGCTGTACTTTACATTACTGTAAGTGTTTCTATCACTGGCAATAAGAACATCTTAATCCTGTCCCCATTTTTACCTATCCACTCAATCCCCCTCCCATCTGGCAAGCATCAGTTTGTTCTCTGTATCTGTAAGTTTGTTTCTGTTTTATTTGTAAATTTATGTTGTTTTTATATTCTACATATAAGTACAAGCATATGGTATTTGTTTTTCTTTGTCTGATTTCTTTCATTTAGCATAATACCCTCCAGGTCCATCCATGTTGTCACAAATGGTAAGATTTCATTCTTTTTATGGCTGAGTAATATGTGCCACATCTTCTTTACCCAATTGTCTATTGTCTACTGATGGACAGACACTTAGGTTGTTTCCATATTGGCTATTGTAAGTAATGCTGCAATGAACATAGGAATGCACATATCTTTTTGATTCAGTGTTTTGTCTTTCTTTGGGTAGATACCCCAAAGTGGAATTGCTGCATTGTAGTGTAGTTCTATTTTTTATTTCTTGAGAAAACTTTATACTTTTTCTGTATTGGATGCACCAATTTGCAATCTCACCAGCAGAGCACAAGGGCTTCCCTTTCTCTACATCCTTGTCATTACTTGGTATTTGTTGATTTATTAATGACAGACGTTCTAACAGATGTGAGATGATGTCTCATCATGCTTTTAATTTCATTCCTCTGATTTTTAGTAACACTGAGCATCTTTTCATATGTCTATTATTCATTTATATGTCCTCTTTGGAGAAATGTCTATTCAGGTCCTCTGCCCATTTTTTAAAAAACTGATGTTTTTTTGGTGTTAAGTTATATGAGTACCTTATACATTTTGGATATTAACTGGTTATTAGATGTATCATTGGTGAATATATTTTTCTATTCAGTGGATTGCTTGTTTTGTTTTGTTGATGGTTCCTTTGCTGTGCAAAAACTCTTCAGTTTGATGCACTCTCATTTTTTTCCTTTTGTTTCCTCTGTTCAAGGAGATATATATTACTAAAAGCGATGTAAAAGAGTTTACTGCCTCTGCTATTTTTCATATTCTTTTATTTTTGGAATATCCCTTAGAACCACTTCTGAACAAAACTTCAATTCTTGAATGCTGTAATTCTGAGAAATTCTGGTATGAAAGAAGGAAGAGATGTTTGGCAGAAATAGTAGCCGAAACATGAATTTAATAGCACTTTAATGTTAGTGAGCAAAGAATTTACCAAAATTATGATGTAATAATGTCAATTTCATTCAAATAATTATGAAACAAAATAAATATTCAACATAAATATAAGGTATCTAAAGCTAAGATTATAATTTAAAAAATGATGCAATATCAGGAGACTTGGGATTCTGTTTTACCCATTGATAGAATAGTCAGAAAATTCTTTTGACTACAGTTTTTGTCCTCATACCGGATTTTCAGAGAGACCCATCTATTGGTAAAGATCTGGAGTATGGAGATAATAGCACATTTTGGGGCTCACATGATGATGACAAATATTCACTATTTTTTAGTATTGTGTTTCTTGAATATTTAAAAAAATCACTAGCTACTATTAGCATTTGGGACAGCCTCCAAGTGAATTTTAATTCAAGAACACACATTGAAAAGTCTAGAAATATATCATCCATATGTATTACACTGGTAAATTTTTACAAATTATTCCTGGTGATTTTAAACAACATACTGCCTCCCTTTTTACTGCTTATAACTAGGTTATGTTCAATTTCTCATGGTGCCAATCCATCTCAAAATGCCTCAAACACAGCTGTTGCAACATAATTTTGGCTCATTGGGTTTCTGTCAAAACCCAGAACTACAAACACTGCTCTGAAGGTAGGAGGCGAGGGAAAGCTTCAAGAGTGAAAATGATTTTAAAGCTCAAAATAGCTCACCTTGACTTTGGCTCAGGGAGGTGTTTATTTTTATTATTTTTAACTCAAGTATACTTAGGATCTGTTATAAATTAAATAGAGTTTGAAACTTTTATTAAAAGTCTTATCATTATCAAGGTTAATTTTTCATTATTTTTTTACCATGAAGGAGATGGGAAGAGGGGGGTACCTATTATCGATAGGGAGAGGCACGTCACACAGCAATATCAGCATTTAGTCTTTAAAACCAGGCTTCCAGGATTGAATTCCTGCTCTGTTGCTATTGGTCGTAAGATCTGGGGCAGGTTGCTCAACCCCTGTGTACCTTGGAGCAAAATGACACTGATGATAGTGACACTTCCTGGAGTTATTATAAGGATTATAAAAGTCCCTGACAATAATACATACTCAATATCATTACTCAATGTCATTAAAAGGCTCTTTTAATTTAGTTTATTACTTAGTAGTCTCATTGCTTGGTATACTCAGCTAGGTCATATTTTTATTTCTTTTTTTTATGGTGTGTGTGTGTGTGTGTGTGTGTGTGTGTGTGTGTGTGTGTGTTTAGTAGGTAACATTCCCTTCTTCAAAACTACTCAGATCATCAAGATTAGCAATCTGGATGACATTTCAGTCTGAAGTGGACTGAGTCCCTAAACTCGCTCTGGAGAGCTCTCCAGCATTCTGTTTCGGGAGATAAATACACCTCCTGGAGAGAGTGAGAGGAAACACCTTGCTGAGGCAAAAGTTCTTCAGTTGTGAAGTCTCTGCAGATGGTGCCAAGATGTTCTTATGATCTTATGATGGATTTTAATCTTCCATTGGGGTTATTTTTATTTCTCAAGATATTTTCCATTCCTGAAAGATTACTCATTTTACTTTGGCCATGGAGCCAAAGGGGCTATGACAGCTCCTAATTCTTGTAATTTCTCTGGATATGAAATTCCTTTCAGATAATAGTACTGACCCGGTGTAAGCACTAAGTGATTGGTTAACACGATAAAACTAGTCCATCACCATAGACAGGGCAGCCCCCTGGGGGGCTCTGATTGCTCACACTTCCACTTTATGACGGTATCATTCACCCAGGGAATAGATTTGATTATTTTAGAACCCTGTGAAGATAGACAATTTGTAGAGTATTTGAGAGATGGAAACGTGGATACTTTAGCCAACACAAAGTCAGATTTCCTTTGTGGAGGTGTTACTATTTGAACAAATAGTCCTATATCTTTATTTTTTGTTCTTTTCTATTGAGGGTTAGAATATATTTACACAGAAAATCTAACTGCAAACACTTTCAAGAAAAATACTTTTATGCAGCTATTTAGAAAGTGAAGTATTATTAGCTGGCATTAATTACCTTATTTTTCACAAATTCCATGTCTTCAATTATAACACTGTGGTTTTTTTTTTTTAATTTCAAGAAGACTTAATAAAATGTCCGTGGAAGAATTTCTCCATCAGAGCCCTCCTGGCATGTAATTAAAGAATAAAGATTTTTAGAGAGTGCTTTGCGCTGAATTAGAGGTAGGCTTTGTACATGAAAAGTGAAGAAGTGTGACAAGATGGAAATCACGTAGATAAAGGGACTAAAGAAACTACTTTTATTTCAAATTATAACATTACTAGGAGCCTGGTGCACAATAATTTGTGCACTCGGGGGTGAGGGGGCGGTTCCTCAGCCTGGCCTGTGCCCTCTCACAGTCTGGGACCTCTCAGGGAATGGCCACCTGCTGGCCTGGCTGTCCAGCCTGGATGAGGGGCTGATGGCAGTTTGCAGGCTGGCCAAGCCAGCCCTGCCTACCACCCGCCCTGCCCGCCCCACCTGCCCTGCCTCTGTGGCTGCCAGCCTCCATCTTGGCTGAGTTAATTTTCATACAGCTGCTCTGATTGGCTGGTCGGCATGGCTTAGGCAGTCCGTATAGATGGTTAATTTCAATATTACTATTTTATTAGGGGCCCAGTGCACAAAAACTTGGGATGTCCCTCAGCCAGGCCTGTGCCCTCTCACTTTCTGGGACCCCTCTGGGGATGTCCACCTGCTGGCATGCCTGGTCAGCCTGATTGAGGGGCTTATGGCTGTTTGTAGGCTGGCCAAGCCTCCCAGTGTGGACCCTCACTCCATTGGGGTGTGGCCAGCCTGGGTGAGGGGCTGAGGGCCCACAGCCCCTTAGGTTTTGGGTCCCTACTGGGGTTCCTGGGCAGCCTGGGTGAGGGGCTGATGGCTGTTTGCAGGCTGGCCAAGACCCCTAGTGGGGACCCTTACCCCATTGGGGTGTGGCCAGCCTGGGTGCGGGGCTGAGGGCTGTTTTCATGCTTTTAGGCTGCCCACAGCCCCCATTGACCCAATGTCCCAGCAAGGCTGGCTGGAAGCAGGTTTTTGGGGTTTATTTATCATCTATAATTGATACACTGTTCATTTAAGCCAAGTCCTAGGCAGGTAACGAAGCCTCCTGTTGGCTTCAGCTCCATGGCTTCTATAATTGAAAGAATATTGCCGTGAGTAGAGAGAGGCCCAGCCAGCCTAAGCAGGCAGTTTCCTCCATTGCAGGTGAAACAGAAGCCTGCTGTTTGGTTCAGCTCTGTGGCTTCTATAATTGCAACTATGTTGCTGTGAGCAGAGAGAGGCCCAGCCAGCCTAGGCAGACAGTTTACTCCTGGTGTAATGGAAGCCTGCTGTTTAGCTCCGTGACTGCCAGCCTCCATCTTGGCTGGATTAATTTGCATACAGCCACTCTGATTGGCTGGTGGGTGTGGCTTAGGGATCCCATAGAAATGGTCAATTTCAATATTACTCTTTTATTAGATTAGATTAGAGTAGATGCCTTGGGGAGGTGTTGAAAAGTTGTAAGGCTTGTTTATGTTATTGATTTTCTTGTAAGCCCTACAGCAGTTATTCCCAGATTTTAGTGTTCATAAGAATAACTCCTGATAACTATTACAGTAACAGGTTTCTTTGTCCAGCCTGAGAACTAAATGAGGAACCTTAATCTTATGTATCATAAAAGTTGAGCTTAGCTGGCATTAAGCATCCCTCCTGAGTTCCCCATTTTTCCTTGTCAACAAATTTCCTTTGAGAAATCTGTAATGGGAGTCCTCACTCTCCATTTCTGTCTCCCTTGGTCACCTCCAGCTTTTGACAAATATGGCATAACTGTATATATTTAAAGTGTAACAACACGATGGTCTAATATATGTGTACATTGTGAAATGATTCCCACAGTCAGGTTGGTTAGTACATTCATTATCTCACACAGTTACCGTGTGTGTGTGTGTGTGTGTGTGTGTGTGTGTGTGTGTGTGTGTGTGGCTGATGAGAATGCCTAAGATTTATTCTCTCAGAACATTTCAAAGATATACTATAGTATTATTAACCATAGTCACTCTGCTGTACATTGGATCCCCAGAACTTATTCATGCTGTAGCTGAAGCATCCCAGCATCACCATAGTTTACCTATTTCTCAGATTCCCATAACCACTATTTAACTCTCTATTTCTATGAGTCTGAGTTTATTTTTTAAAGATTCCACAGTCAAGTGAGATCACACAGTACTTGTTACTCTGTCTGGCTTATGTCACTCAGCATAATGTCTTCCAGGTTCATCCATGTTTTTGCAAACAGCAGATCTTTTCAAGTTTAGGATTTTGGACTTTGTCCTGAAAACAAAGAGAAGGATGGCAAGAGGCTTTCTGTTAGACACATTCATGTCAGAGATGGCACACAACTGCCAAATAGAAGTATCAAGTGGTGGAAGTTTTTGTCCATCAGATAAGTTTGCCATTGAGGGAACAAGGCTCCTAACCAATCAACAAGGGAGAAGGAAGAGAAAAAATACTGGGCTCATGTGTGTGTAGAGGTGGGAGTGGGAAGAAAGAATACAAAGAGCAAGAAGGAGGGGAAGAGATAGAGAAAAAAAAGTAGGAAATTTAAAGAAGGGATAGACAAGTATTATGGTTCCATTCCAGATTCTCTATACTAGCAATTTTCAACCCTTTTCATACCATGGCATGCTAAACTAATTGCTAAAAATCTGTCACACCAAAAAATATATTTCTTGTTGATATGACAAAAAAAATAGTTACAATTTTGATTCATTCACTCTAAACAGCTATTGTTGTGAGAGAGTCACATCAGTTGGTTGTCTCCCACATGATTCCTGACCAGGGATGGGGATCCAGCCTGCAACCAAGGTATGTGCCCCTTGACTGGAATCGAACCAGGAACGCTTCTACCAGCTGAGACTATCCACTGAGCTAAACTGGCTAGGACTATTGTCATTTTTCAAATAGTTGGGTATTGCATGTTGTAGAAATTGCTGCACAATGGTTGAAAATCCCTCTTCTAATGAGTTAAGTTCTGTCAAGGCATCCATTTTCGTGTTATTAGGCTGGAAAGAGCTTTGAGGATCGATATCTATGTGTTTCTGTGATTCTCCACTAATGGGAGATTTCCTGGCCTCAAGCTTTACAGAATGTCTCCTATGAAGAGCTTTGATCCCATTCCATGCATGGGTAAAAGTTTTTAGTTTAAAGAGGGAATCCCGCCCTAACCAGTTTGGCTCAGTGGATAGAGCGTCGGCCTGTGGACTGAAGGGTCCCAGGTTCGATCCTGGTCAAGGGCATGTACCTTGGTTGTGGGCACATTACCAGTAGCGAGTGTGAAGGAGGCAGCTGATCGGATGTTTTTCTCTTATCAGTGTTTCTGACTCTCTATCCCTCTCCCTTGCTCTCTATAAAAAATTAATAAAATATATTTTTAAAAATAAAATAAAGAGGGAATCTCACAGGAGGAATGTACGCTTTGGAGCTAATAGTTTACAAAGTTAATTTTGGTCTTCACAACTAGAATGTCACACACACACACACACACACACACACACATTCCTTTAAGCCTTGTTTTGTTGCCATTAAGCAACCACTTAGCAAAATCAGAACCTATATGGATAGTTTGAAAGTGTTTAAATTATGCACTGGATAAGTTCTATTTCTTTTTCTTGTGCTAAATTGGAGCAGAACAATTAGAGTCTTGAAGGGCAATCCTTTGCCAGGTGACTAATTCAGGGCATCCTTCTCGTCTTGATCCTTTGCACACATCCTTGATTTATGGATTTATTTACGGAGCCAGGCTGCGTCAATCTGTGTCCTACTTAACATCAGCAGACTGGTGCTGGGAAACCTGCTTTATTTTCTTCTGCTATACCTGCACCAACAAGAAACTACCTCTAATTGGTGATTTGTGGGACAGCAACTAGCCTCGAGCTTATTAGTAGCTGAGCTGGTGAATCAGAGGATATCCATTGGAAATGAGCTGAGAAAGTTGCCCTTCATTGAAAACTTTCTCTCAAGGAACAATCTAACATCATGCCAGATAAAAACAAGCAGACACTGAAGAAAATACTTCGTTTTTCTCAAATTTCTGTGTTGTGTGCAATTAAATATACTCTTGGCAGTAGGTATGTATGTGCTCATGACCTTGGTAGGGAAACCTCTCTCCTTCTTAGCATGACTCCATACTCCAACAGCACAAGACCTGTTGTCTTGGTTCCTTCTTTCAATATTCTACTAGAGGCCCAGTGCATGAAATTCATGCATGGGTAGGGTTTCTAAGCCTGGCCAGTGATCAGGGCCAATTGGGGCCTTTTGGCTGCCAGCCGGGGCCTCCCTACATTTCATGCCACCCTCTGGTGGTCAGCACACATCATAGTGAGTGATTGAACTTCCAGTCTCTTGGACAAACTCCCAAAGGGACTTTGCATATTAGCCTTTTATATATATAAATAGTTTTTAGTTGGTTACTTATATTTTCTGGTCTGTACATTTCATGGCAATAGAAAATGCATTTAGTGTAAAAATACCTATCATTTGTTATTGGTAAAGCACACAAGAAGTTAGTTACCTTGGAATGAGAGGAAAGCAGAATGGGTTTGGCTGTTCCCTTCAGTTGCTTTTGGAAATAGATGTTGTGACAAGATAACTACTAGGTTTTTATTTTCTCAAGGTCCTACAACTCAGATAATCTGAACTGTTTTCCAGAGAAGTCTATGTCCTTAACTGTCAACTTGAAAATAGAACTCTACCTCCTCAAAGGCAGCTTCAGACTTCCTTAGTTCAGTGCTCCTTTCTCATGTAGATTTTTCCTGCACTTATTCATACATGCAAGTTTGTTTTCAACCAATATTTATTGAATATTTATCAAGGTCCAGGTGCTGGTTGAGTAGCTGGAGGTAAAAATATGGATGACAATGCAAAATCTGAGATGAAGGATCTTTGGTTTAGAAAAACAAATAAGTAAATAAATGATTTTACTACAGTGTCTTAGTAGTAAATACAGATGTTTCTGGGAACATGGAAGAAAGGCATCTAATTGAGACTGGGGTGGAGTAAGGGGTAAGGGGAAATTTCCAGGGAAAATTGATATCTAAATTGAATCTTGAAAGATAAGTAGTGTTGGTTAGGAAAAGAGTTATTCAAATTTACTATTTTGAAGTTTAGGATGATCTCATCTTACTACTTAAGGGAAAATAGTGAGATAAAAATCCATTGGGAAAATATTGTAAAAGAGAAATTATATGTAAAGAAAACATTGAACGTAGAATATTTGGCAGAGAAGAATCTGTAATGAGACCGTGGATAGAAAGGGAAGACGAAGGCAACACTACTGACTTTTAACTTCCCATTGGGCATAAGAATCACCTTTACGTGGCCAGAAGAATCACTTGGAATACTTTTTAAAAATAATAATTTCTTGGTTCTGTTTTTCATAAGTTCTGATTTACTGTCTCTGAAAGAAGGTCCAGGAATAGAAATGTGTAAGAAGTCACCCGGTATGTACAGTGTTTCCCTCACCTTAGTTTGTCTTTTTTTTTTTTTTTAATACTTACCCCTGGATATGTTTCCATTGATTTTAAAGAGTGGGAAGGGGAGAGAGAGAGAGAGAGAGAGAGAGAGAGAGAGAGAGAGAGAGAGAGAGAGAGAGAGAGAGAGAAATATTGATATGAGCAAGAAACATCAATCAGTTGCCTCCCCAATGCACCTGAACCAGGGATGAAACCCACAACCTGGGAACGTGCCCTGATGAGGAATCCAACCAGTGACTCTTTAGTGCAGGAGACAGTGCTTCCAACCAACTGCGCCACACTGGCCAGGGCTCCCTCACCTTAGTTTTTATTCCCATCATCCTACCCAGGTACTTCCATACTTCTACTAGCACAGACACGGGAGTCGGGAAATTTCAAAAATAATTATTTTCATTACTGAGCAGCGATAGAAAGGGCATAGGAGTCATACGATTAGTTAAGCTTATGCAACACAACGTGCTGTTGCTACTGTAAGCACATTCTAGGCTTCAGAGTTAAAACAGCTTTTCGAGGCCACTCTTTCCTTCCCAGCATATTTCTCTGTGACACTGCTCACAGCTCAGTTCCTGCACCAGAAGTCTGTCAGTTGTTCATGTCACCTGTAGTTCATATGAGCGTAAACATTCACTTTCAACTCTTCTGCATTCCTGGAGCCCTTCAGCTCTGTTTTCTACTCAAAGAAACATCCTCATCTTAGTTGATTGTAAATAATGTGTTAATATCTCAGATCAGCTGACACTCTTTACTCCACACACTGTGTGGCCGTTGTTGACTCCTTCCTAACGATACTGGCACAGATTAGAAACACCTTTGCATTGAAATAATAATCCCCATGACAAAGCAACTGTACATATCCCATCCCAGGCGCATGCAATGTGCTCAATTGATATTTGTTGGAGAATAAACAAAGATATACAGTAATGGTGAGTTATTTAGAGGCACTTGTGTCTCAGGATACAGATATGAAGGAAGACAAATGTTATATCTTACTCTGGATCTTCCATATGACGTCAGGAAAAGTGACTTCGCCAAGGCTGTATATCAAGAACTCATTGCAATAAGTAACCTTATGTCTACCTATCTCAAGCTGCTAACTTCTTGTGATCTCTTCAGAGCTGGTTGATTAACTAGGAATTATTACACAATGGTCACCAGGCTGCTCTCTCTGAGAAATCAGAACTGTCAAAGTAAAATTATGATACAGATGTTTTGGAAAGATAGTCATTAGAAAACCATTTTGGAAGTGCTCTGTTCTGAGATTGAGGGATAGGAGAATAAAATATTGTTCACCAAGAGCACCAAATCCACATAATATAACAATAACCCACTTGATTTTTATTAAAAAGAGCCTGTGTTTCAACTGCTACATATAAACTAGTAGATCTTTAAATTAAGTCTCAGCCACTACATGGACACTTTTATTTTCCAAAGTTAATGGGTCTGGAGAAGTAATTCAGAGATGTCAGAAGATCGGAATTAGAAATGCAGTTGTGCCCTGGCTGGTTTGGCTACTTGATAGAGCGTTGGCCTGCGGACTGAAGGGTCCCAGGTTTGATTCTGGTCAAGGGCATGTACCTTGGTTGTGGGCACATCCCCAATAGGGAGTGTGCGTGAGGCAGCTGATCGATGCTTCTCTCTCATTGATGTTTCTAACTCTCTATCCCTCTCCCTTCCTCTCTGTAAAAAATCAGTAAAATATATTTTTTAAAAAGGTAAAAAAAAAAGAAAGAAAGAAATGCAGTTGTTCAGTGAAAGTCTGTGCTGACCCACCAACTTCAGAAACCAGGGCAGGGAGATTTATAATTTCATTTTGGGTTCAGAATATTCAAGACACACCTCCTTTCCTTTTTCAGAACGTAGATCTGTGATCTGTACAACATAACAGGGGCCATGTGCTGCCTGGTCTCTCTTATTTTCCCTTTTAATGTCTCCTAGGCTATATTCTAATGAGGGATCCCATGGGCTCATTCTCCTGAGAAGGCTGCTCAATTAGGAGGGTATGCTAACCTTTGAAAAAAGAAAGATGAAAGGTTGATGAGCCAACATAGGAATTAACACTGAAAACTCACTTCTGTGCCAGCTCACAACACTATTAGGAACAACAGTAATTATTGTTATTTCAAAAAACTGTTAGTCTCCGAGTGGGAGTGGAAAGTCAAACAGGAGAATAAGCTTCCTTCGTTTGATTGACATTTTGGAGGCAATTCTCTTTCAGCCTAATCATCAGCCGGAGGCTTATAGAAAACTCTGAAAACTCGTAAGTAAAGTCACAAATATATGAATTCTGTTAAAATGGAATAAAGTACAGGAGAAAGCAAACCTAATTCAGAGTACTTAGCTATTGCAAAATTATTTTTTCTGCCTCCATAGACACATGGAAAACATATTTGAAATGTAATTGCAAAAGCTGATAAAAATCCATGTTACCAACTTCCAGCTATAAATAAACAAGTACTAGGAATGTAATGTACAGCATGATGGTGAAAGTTATCACTGCTGTGTGATATATAAGATATAGTAATCCTAAGAGTTCTCATCTCAAGGAGAATTTTTTATAAAATAATAGGTGTTAACGAAACCTATTGTGGTAAAGATATATATATATATATCTCAAATTATATATATATATATATGGCATGTTGTGCACCTTAAAATTATACAGTGATGTGTGGTAATTATTACTCGATAAAACTGGAAAAATCGATTGCACATATTTTTATAACTACCAAAATTTTAATGTATTCTCAAAAATAATATAACCTTATTTATTGAAGATATTTTTGGGTATAAAATGGTGTTGGGTTTATAAGGGCCAATAAGATAGATATGATCTCTGCCCTCTTGCAACTTACCTTCTGTTGTCCTCAGATTTCTTTATATCTACATCTCTGGTTACTCCCTAATCAAATAATTAGTCTCATGGTTTTAATAACAAGTGTAGCTATTGGCTCCCAGGTTATCTTGAGTCTGGACGTATCCTTTGAACATCAAATTCATATATTTAACGTCCTTGACATCTTCACTGGGATGATTGTTTGGTGCCTCAAGCTTACTGTCTAAAACTGAACTCTTTATTTTCTCACCACCCATGTCTCTGCCAATCAATGATTTCTAAATATTACTTCTACTGTTGTGCCACACTAAGCCGCCATTTTAAAAGTCTGGAATATTGCAGTTCATTTAGCTTCAAGTGTTGACTCTAGCATTCTATTTTCCATAGAGTAGTGAGAAGAAATATAAAATTTTTAGATCATGATATTCTTCTTCTCAAAAGCATCTAGTTATTTCCCATATCACTCTAGGTAAAAATCAAACCTCTTACATGGTTCTGCCCTGCCCCTGGCAATTCTATATCACCTGCTAGTTCTCTGTTCATCTCCCTCCACTCCAAGCACCCTCCCCCCCTCCTAGAGGTCTTTACTTGGTCTTTACTTTGCTCAGTATGCTCCTCCCCACAAATACCTGCATAACTCATTGTTCATTTTATTTAACTCAGTTTATCTTTCACTTTATTAGAGTGGCCTTCCAAACCATCCAGAATAACACATTCTCCTTACTCTGTCTTTATATCTTTTTTTCTTGGTATTTCTCATGGCCAATCACAGACATGTTCAAAGTGGTCATTATTTGTGGATTCCATATTTGTGAATTCTCTTACTTGCTAAAATTTATTTGTAACACCCCAGATCAATAATTGTTTCACTTTCATGGCCAATCACAGATATATTCAAAGTGATAAAAAAAAATGTGAGCACCTGGCTGAGGTATACAAGGCGACTCTCTGTCTAATTCCAGCTCTTACACTATAAACACATGCCCTCATATTTATGCTTTTTGTTGGTAATGTCACAGTTTAAAATACTGGATCTCACGTTCCTAAGTGGGTCTTGTGTTCCTAAGTGCAAGAGGTGATGTACCTTACTAAGAGAATGCATGTGTTAGATAAAATTCATTTAGGCATAAGTTAAGGTGTTCTTGGCTACAAAATCAATGTTAATGAGTCAACAATATAGATTAAATAAAGTGTATTTAAACAGAAACACACAAAATGAGGTTATATATTGATTACTTGATGAGACTGTTGTGACCACAGTCTTGCTTGTATCTAATCACTATCTCCCTTAGGAGCAGTGTGCAGTATTCAGTGTTTTTGATGACTTCATAGAACCTAACTCTTACAAATAATGAGAATTGATTGCGTTTTGCCTTTCTATTTATCACCCACCAATAAAATATAAACTTATGGTAGCAAGAACTTTGTGTTTACACCTGTACCTCCAATGCTTAGAACAGCACCTGACACATAGTAGATGTTCAATAAATATTTAATAATGTAATAAATGGAGAAAAGAAAGATAAATCTTTTGTGAGAGAAATACAATATATTAATATTTGAGAAATGCAATTAGATAGTAATGCAACCAAGAAAAGGGACAGATTGTGATAGTCTGTGAAGGCCATAGCAGGATGATGAGGTCGACAGTAATTGTTCCGCAGGGCTGGCATCATTTGATTTGAGACCTAAAGGAGAAGAACAGTCAGCTCTGAGAATCAGGGAAGAAAGAGTATTCTAGGCAGAGAGAATAAAAAGTAAAGACATGCAGTGAAAGGGGTGGCAGTTGGGCCTAAACACAAGGAGGACAGTGTGAGTAATGGGGAGAATGATGAAGATAAGGTGGACAGTGTGAGTAATGGGGAGGACAGTGTGAGTGATGGGGGGACAGTGTGAGTGATGGGGAGAGTGGTGAAGATAAGGGGAAAGAGGCAGAAGAATGCTAGACTAGGAAAGCATTTTATGTTTTGCATATTTTGAAATCTAAGAGTCCATTAAAATATTTGAAGCAATGTGAATGTATAAACCTGACACCAACTACAAAGGAAAGAAACATTAAAAGGAGACTGATTAGTCCATTAATTGGCCCAATTTTTAGTTGCCATATATTCTGCAATTACCAAATAGCTATTCAGACACAGTGCCTTCTCTGATTCAAGTACCTGTACATTGAGGGCTGTTAGATAGATCTCTTACAATAGGACCTGAAAAACCTCTATGGGAATTTTTGATGGATAACACTGAGCTTTGACCAAAGACCCTCTTCCTTAATTGTGAGGGTTTGGAAGAAGACATAAAGAGACAAACTGGGGAGAAAGGGAACATCTGACAAATGAACCTTGGTGATTTGCTAATCAGTGGCCAGTGTTGTGATCAGAATGAGTCGATTTTATTAGGGGTGATATATTTTGAAAGTCTTGGATAGACTCAGCACTGAGAATATACTAATTATAATATATTCTCAGAATGAATCTTGTCGCCAAGTAGTTTTTAAGTGTATATCTAAGATTAACAAAAAACTCTGTCTCCGTAGTATATTTCTCTAGATGTCCATAATTTTAAAAGATTATTTAGGAATATGTAAGTGTGAATGTTTGTCTGGTTAACTGGCTCTTATTTCTCTGGATATAATCTCTAGGCCAGAAAGAACATCAGACATTTCACTGCTCATTTCACTGCTGCTAGGAAAGTCACTGCTTTATGAATGTCTAATAGGTTTAACTCATTGGGAGATCTCTGATTTCCAGGGCCTGCTCAGATCCCCGAATTGAGCAGGATTCTAATGCAGAATCTGCCTCATAGAGCACTGTGAGTAGCTCCTAATGTCTACTCTAACATGTATGTAACATGCCAAAATTTGGCTATGCCTAAATGAAACTGTCCTGGAAAAACAGCCTCTGCTGGAGGTGATGTTCTGACACTAGCATACGATTCCTATAGGGCAGAACTGACTTCAAATCCTTGTCACATGATCTCTAACTGCATGTGCTTTAAAAAGTACATCATCCCCACTATTTATCTCTACACAGTGGGGGTAACAATATGTATCTTCCATGAAGATCAAATAAGATAATGGATGTAAGTGCATGGCATGTGGTTGGAACTTGCTAATCATTACTCTTTAAATTCCCATTTCCCACTACCTCTGGGGAAGACCTTCACTTCAAGGGCTTAATTGCCATTATAGCTTGATTCTTCCTTCATGGACCATTCTTAGAATTTGAATCTTACACCATTTCCCTCCATGAATTAATATTTCATCCTTCCCAAGTTCTCCTTACTCAGTTTATTTGATGTCTTTATTATTGCCCACCTATCACTAGTGTTGAAGTCAGGAGACATTTGTCTTCAAGACCTGCCCTGTACTTGGTGCTCCTTCCCTTTACACACCTATGAACGGGCCCTCAGTTTTCATCAAAACAGAAATCTGATACATATAAAATATCAGAAACTGAATTCTTTGTCCCTCCAAGAGACATCTGGACTTTAAAATGAATTTGCTGTGAGATAAAAATTGTTACAATAAAGATATGTGTTGAATATAAATACTTTAGGAAAGGTATCATATATACTATAAATCTGGGTTAGATCATGGCTGATTTTCTATCCCATCATTCAGTACATTTTAATTGAAAATTTTCTGTATACCGGGTCTGGACCAAATACTCTGTAGCTTCTAAATAGGAGACTGTGTCCTTTATAATTACTAAGAGATGGAGAGTGGAAAAGACACAGATTCTGTTCAGTATCTGGCCAGTGTTTAGCACAGAATTACAATGGTGAGTATTATGGAAATACTAAGACTTAGATCACCTGTATGAACTGATCAGAGAAGTTTTCATGGGTAAAGGCACATTTGAAATTTGTCTTAATGAATACAGGGATATAGGCATACAGGGATTAAATTAGAAAGGATATATATATATAGTAATGACTTATGGAAATGTACCAAATGTGTTCAGGAATGGCTGGATTTAGAGTATGTATATGTATGGGAAAGGCTTGGACCATATTACAGAAGGTTTTGAATGTTACGCAGTGGTATTTATGATTGATTAAAAGTAACAAAGGCCCTAACTAGTTTGGCTTAGTGGATAGAGCGTCAGCCTTTGGACTCAAGGGTCCCAGGTTCGATTCCAGTGAAGGGCATGTACCTCGGTTTCAGGCACATCCCCAGTAGGGGGTGAGCAAGAGGCAGCTGGTCGATGTTTTTCTCTCATTGATGTTTCTCTACCCCTCTCCTTTCCTCTCTGTAAAAAATCAATAAAATATATTTTAAAAAAGTAACAAAGAATCATTGATCAATTTTGAATAAGAAAGACGAGTTGGGAAAGAATACACTAGGCACATCCCTTACTTAGTATTAGAGTTATGGAAGGCCTGAGTGAAGATATTGAGGGTTGGAATATAAAGGACATAGTGCATGTGAGGTATATTGTAATGGGAGACTATGTAAGAATTTGTGAATTATACTCACTTGCAGAAATACTTTAGATCTACACTTGCATGTTTGAGTAATTCCTGGAGTGAATGGACATTTGACTTGGATGTGAGATAACCCCACATTAGAAATGCATTACTATTACCAAATAGGAAAACAAGCACACTTGTTGACATTTAAGATTTTCAATGTGGTTGAATTGTGAATAAAAAACATCTGTTTCCCTATCTGAAATAGTACATCAAATTTATGTTACAGAGAAGGAGTGAAAAAAGCCATCAGTCATCCATGCAAAATATGCACACCAAAAGAGTGTGCATTTGGTACCATTTTATCACATCTTCTCTCCACATTTTCAGGTCAAGTGTAGTGATTTATCAGCTCGTGCTAAATTTCCAATTCTCAGATAATGTACACCTCCAACTCAGATCATTTGAAGGGATTTGTCTCTCATAGAGCACTACACACAGTGACATTGTTTTTCTTCTTTGACTTTGCTTGAGGAGGAGACATTAAACACACAAAACTATTGATTTTCTTGTTTCACAAACCCTTCCAAAGCGCATCACTTGACCTTATCCAACCAAGGGCAATGGTTTTACATTTGTCAGTTATCAAGAACAGTCTCAGGATGTCTTACTTGGGCAGCCTATTTGTTTTCCCTGGACAGTTTTGCATTATCAGGACTTAAGTTTGGACAGAAGGCAGAAACGAAACTATGAGAAACTGAGTTTCCGATATCTAGAACCTACTAGCTGTAGATGTCTGCAAGACTTTGCAATTCCTCTTATTTTATCATTTGAACCAATCCCCAGTATTACTTCTATATTTTTATTTTTTTAACTGCCAGGACACAAACATGCCAATATGTACAAATAAATTAAAAAGTACATACAATTAAAAGGTAACTTGAGTTAGCATTTTGTGTAGTTTTCCAGGAAGTTGATATGCACATATGAATGTATGTTACCTTGGTTCTTTTAAGCTGTATGAAATACTTTATTTTATTTTCAAATAAATATAAAATACAATTCATTTTCTGTAGTTTTATGAATTTTTAGCACGTGGTACTTTTGTGTAAATAATACCACAGCAATGAAAAAGAATAATCTTATCAACCCAAATAAGTCCCTCATGCTATGCCTGTCTAGTAGCAGCCTAGTGAGATCTATTTGCTGGTAACCATTGATTAATCATTACTATAGTTTTGTCTTTTCAAGAAAACCATCTAAGTAAAATTACAGGTAAATGTAACATTTTGACACTGCTTTCACTGAGCATAATATAATGTCTGTGAGATTTACATAAGTTGTTGCATATATTACCAGTTAATTCCTTTTTATTTCTGAACTAGGGTCCTGGTGCACAAAAATTTGTGCACTCAGGGGGGTCCCTCAGCCCAGCCTGTGCCCTCTCACAGTCTGAGATCCCTTGGGGGATGTCCACCTGCTGGCGTGCCTGGCCAACCTGGGTGAGGGACTGAGTGCTATTTGCAGGCTGTCCAACAGCTTCCATTGAACCAAGGTCCCAGTGAGGCTGGCTGGAATCAGGTTTCTGGGATTTATTTATCTTCTATAATTAAAATTTTGTTACCTTGAGCTGAGGCCTAGGTAGGCAATGGAAGCCTCCTATTTGCTTCAGCTCTGTGGCTTCTATAAATGAAACATTGTTGCTTGATCAGAGGCCTGCCAGCCTAGTCAGGCAGTTGCAATGGAAGCCTCCTGCTTGTTCCAGCTCCATGGCTGCCGGCCGCCATCTTGGCTTATTTTGTATACAGCCGCTCTGATTGGCTGGTGGGCATGGCTTGGCTGTCTTGGGGTGATGGTCAATTTGCATATTACTCTTTTATTAGATTAGATAGTATTTGACAATATGAATATACCACAATTTGTTTATCCATTCACCAACTGAAGGCAATTTATTTCCAGTTTCATGGACTAGAGGCCCAGTGCACAAAATTCATGCATGGATAGGGTCCTTAGTGGCTTCTGGCTGCTGGCAGAGGTGCCTCCCTTCTCCTGGCTGCCTGCTGCTGCTGGCTGGGTGGGGGAGGGGTCTCCCTTCTTCTGGGTGCCTGACACCACTGTTGCAGGCCCCACCCCTGGTTGAACTCCTGATCGAGGGGACAATTTGCATATTAGGCTTTTATTATATAGGATCTGCTATAAATGTTTTTGCAGAGGTATTTGTGTAGACTTAACTTTTTATTTTTGTAGCTCAATACTATTACTTTGGTAGTCATATGATGAGTGTATGTTTAACTCTTTAAGAAACTGGCAACTATCTTTCTAAAGGGCTGAATCTATGAAATCTATGAGAACCAGCAATCTATGAGAACTCCAGTTTATTCCTATACATCCTCTCAGTGCTTGGTTTTATCAATATTTTTTCAGCCATTCTAATAGAATTTTAATGATATTATTGACATTTTAGTGTTCATGTCCTTAATAGCTTCCTTCCATGTGCTTATTTGCAATCTTTTTAATGAAATGTTTAAGTCTTTTGCTCATTTTTAACTTGAGTTTAGTGTTTCTTTTTGTTGAGCAATTTGAAAACATTCATCCCATTCGTGTGTCATTTGATTCTCTTAGCAGTCTTTGTGCAGATCAAAAGTTTTAAATTCTGTTGAAGTGCAGTTTATCAATATTTAGCTTAATGCTTCTGAAGCCATGTCTAAATACTTTTTGCCTAACCCACAGGTGGCAAAGATTTTCTTCTGGATTTTGTTCTGAAGGTTTTATAGTTTTACTTTTAATATTGATACATTTTATTTTATGTAAGGTATATAGTTTAGGTTAATATTCATTTTATTTGCCAATTGTTTCAATACTCCCCATTGAAAGGATTATCCTTTTCTATTGAATTACATTTGCAACTTTGTAAAAAATCAAAGGTGCATATTTTTGTAGGTCTACTCCTAGACTATATATTCTGTCCCGTTCATATATCTCTATCCCTTAACTAATACCACCTATCTTGATTAAAGTGACTGTATATAGTAGTATTAAAATTAGTAGATTAAAATTCTCCCATTTTGGTTTATTTTATATTCTATCTTAGTTTAATGTGTTTTCTTAGATTCCTCTCCCATAATGAGAAGAGGAAGAGTTTGCTCAGAGGAAGTGCCTTGACTTTGAAGCTAGCTTGATGATTTCACTTGCCATGGTGCTCCAGGTGAACTGAGGCAAATCAAGGGCACCATTTAGAAGGAACTGTATCTACCATGTTTATTTTTTAAATATGTATTTTTATTGATTTCACAGAGGGAGGGAGAGGGAGAGAGAGATAAAAATATCAACAATGAGAGAATCATTAGCAGCTGCCTCTTGCATGCCTCTCACTGGGGATCAGAATCTGAAACCTGGGCATGTGTTCCTTGGCTGGGAATCTAACCATGATCTCTTGGTTCATAGATTGACACTCAACCACTGAGCCATACCAGCCGGGCTTCCATGTTTTAAAGACAGGAAAAAATGGTTTTGGATGAGTTTCTTTATTACTTTGCAGTAAAACATAGTCACATCCTGGGAATAGGATGTTTTCTCTACAAATAAGAGGGACAGGAATATGCTAGGATGCTCACAGAAGGGAGATGTTCTCTAGACACAGACCTCACACTGTGTGCTACCAGCCCATATGTGTATTTCTGAGAATTTCACCACTCTTACTGTGTAGTGCAAATATAGGAAATATATTTCACACCAAGAAATTGTTTTTACACAAAACCTTATTTTCACTCTAGGATTTTAATGTAACATAATACTTTCAAAAATAGCTGTTGATTAAAAATTTTCAAAATAAGCAAGCATAGTCTGAATGACCTGCCATCTAAGGTGTTAATGGATTTTGTTGAAAAACTTACTGAACCACTGTTGATGGTTATTTATGAAAATTTACTGAGAAGTGGGACATGACAGAATTAAACATTAATGTTCTATCAATTTTCCAGGATAGAATGAACTGCTATCATAGTAATTATGGTTCAGTGAATGTAACGTAAATCCTTCAATAATGATACAACTATTAAAAAGAGAAACCTGTAAAAACCTCTCAAAGGTAACACAATCATGAGCAATAGATAGAATCGGTTTATAAAAAATTATGACAGATGGAATTTAATAGCTTTTTGATAGGATTACCAAATTAATAGACTATGGAAAGGAAGCGATTGTAATATGTTTTTATTTTATTATATACGATAGTGTCTTCTAAAATTTGCATCAATTCAAATTTTCTGAAAAATGAGTAGTGCCTTGTGGGTTGAAAACTATTTAAGGTCTCAAACAGTGAAAAATCAACAACAGAGTATCTAATTTGGGTTAGAGGAGGCTATTGTGACTCGTTTGGGTTTAAAGTGAAGCTGAATTTGAATAACTCATTTGAGACCTCAGAGAGATAATCTTGTTGCCAGAAACTTTATCAGTCTATAAAAATGAAAACCATTTAACACATTAATGCATGCCAATGAGACTAGCAAACAATGACCATTTTTCCCTTTACTTAAAAAAAAAATATAGAGAAGTCAGAAGGCAATAGAATCAGGAAGTAAAGTGATCTAAAAATAAGATAAAGAATTTGAACCTGGGCTTTAATTTAACTGCAGATGTTGTCTTGGGTTTGAGCGGCTTTCTGATATTTTGTACTCTTTTTTTTTTCACTTTTTAAAAGAAATATTTTTAAAGATATTTCCTTGTTTTAGGATATGTTTAATTCATAAGAGAGTTGCCCAGGTAATATTTAATCCAATGAGAGTGAAGAGAGTTTTAAGTTGGAAAGAATATGAATTATTTTGGTGTGAATTAGAAGATCAGATAGCAGAGAAAGAGAAATAGGATTATAGAGCTGAGAATTGCAACTGAGAAATAATTGTGTCAAAGGTATATAATGAAAGATAAGATAGCATTAAACCTGGGATTCACCAAGATTTTAAAAGACAACGTACAATTATAAGATAAATTAACAATCAAAATACAAAATTTTATATATGCATGTGCTTAACTATGGAAACGGTAGGCAGAAAAAAGTGGAGGTATCTTAAAATTATAATCATTATTATTATTGTGTCACAATTAGTTTTTAAAATATATTTTTATTGATTTCAGAGCAGAGGGGAGAGGAAGAGAGAGATAGAAACATCAATGATGAGAGAATCATTGATCAGCTGCCTCCTGCACACCCGCTACTGGGGATCCAGCCCACAACTTGGGCTTGTGCCCTGAATGGGAATCAAACCGTGACCTCCCGATTCACAGGTTGACACTCAACCACTGAGCCATGCAGGCCTGGCTATTGTGTCGCAATTATGAATGATCTTTATTTGCTCTATAATGCTGATTAAAATTGTTTTCTACACTAAATATGCAATACAACATTAATGGACCTTCTGAAAAACTGTAATTGTTATATGTACCAATAAAGTTACCTTGGGACAGTACATAAAATTGAGGGAGTTAAGAGCAAGCAATTTATAAGTATTTATTTTGTGTTAAAATGTGAAAAATTTTATGTACATTATTTTTTTTAATCTTTAAAACTATCTTTTCAGATAGATATCAACTCTAATTGTTCCTTTGCAACATGACTTTGGGTTTTGGATAACACATTGATCAGAAGATGTCAAATGAATGGGTCGAAGACACTTTAGAAAAAAGGAGCATGACTGAAGAGTGTGGATACTGTTTTATTATGAGACAGAATTTATAGAGAGGTCTTTCAGGGATAAATGTAGTCAAAAAGAGATAAAGGAAGGACATATTGTGACAATTATTTAAAGACCAGAGAGCAGGTAAAATTTTAAATTAATTGCTGAATTTTCCTTGGATAATGGAGCATTTTTTTACAAAAAAAATCTCACCAGGTAGTTGTATTTGAATCTACTGAGAAGCCTATGTTTGAAAACAAATATTTGGTATTTTAATATGTAATATTAATACTTGTCAGTAAAGCTGCTGCTTTGTACTAGCAAGAGAACTTGAACAAATCCTAAGAACAGGTGTGGAAATACGGAAGTCAGAGTAATGTCCATGGGGAAACTGGTTAAATATTGGGAGACAACCCTGGATAATGGACCCTGGATAATGATTGAGCCGTGAGTGCTAAGTCAATTAGGAGGTAAACTGGTGTGGACCATTATAGCTCACATATCAGACTGACTTCGCCTAAGCCCATTTATCAGGATTAAGGAGAATCAACCCAAATTATAGGATCCTGGTGGGAATGCGATACTATATTAAATCCCCTATAAAGTGTTCTTGAAAAAAAATCTAAATCTGATCATGCTTCTACATTTAACATTCAATTCCAAACAATAGAGAAGAGAGAGGAAATTGTAGATGTAAATCAGAAAGTCCACAAATAACACAGAACAAAAATCCAGTTTTACATATTCATTGCAAAGAAAGAAATTAGCAGGAAGACAATTAAGAGGGAAAATGTCAATTACTGGTAAGAATGTGCAGCCACAGGCTCTTTTATGCATTGCTGGCAGAATTCAAAGTGGTACCACATTCATTTTGGAAGACAATTGTCAGTTTCTTACAAAGCTAAATAAAGTCTTATTAAACAATGCAGTGAATGTGTTCCTAGATATTTACCCAACTGATTTAAAAATGTATGTGCACACATAAGCCTGCATGCAATGTGAATAACAGCTTTTTCCATAATCACCCCACACTGAAAGCGATCAAGATGTCCCTCAGGTGAATGCATAAACAAACTGTAGTATATCCATACAATAGGGTATTGTTCAGTCATAAAAATTAAGTAATCTAGCAAGTAATGAAATGACATGGATGAACATTAGATGTACATTTCTAAATAAAGGAAGTAGTCTGAAAAGGTTATAAACCACATGATTCTCATTATTTGACATCCTGGAAAAGGCAAACTGTAGAAACAGTAAAAGAACTAGTGGTTGTCAGGAATTTGGGAGGACAAGGAAGGGGTGAGTGGGTGAAACACAGAGGACTTTTTAGGGTGGATAAACCACTCCATATGATAGCATATGTGGGTACATGACAGTAAGCATTTGTCAAAACTTGTTGAACTTTATATCACAGCAAATGAACCTTAATGTATACAAAGTTAAAAATCATTTAGGAAGTGGGGATAATTCCATAATGAAATGCAAAATGTGATAAACAATCTAACTCTATTACAAATATATGAAACAACTCACTGCAGGGGGTGAGAGAAAAGTTGCTAATGTAAGTAACTTGGGAAATGGGTTGAGTTGGGAAAACAAAGCAAAAACTGTACACAAGTTCTACATGCCAGCTGATAAAGGATTTTTCCATGGGGGTACAGGTTAACCAATATGATACTACAATACAGGTACACTGGAATTGAACATTCAAATGAATAGATGGTGATGATGTAAGCCAGGTTTCTTACTGTTGGAGTGGGAGTTTATAGATAAGTGGCGAAGTGGTAGAATAATTTGTGTGTTTATGAATTAGTGTTGGAGACGTCAGTATAAACTTGTGTTTAATTTAATATAGATGGTTACATAGGAATTTATAGATATGTGTATGTACATGCGTTAATATAGACATGTGTGTTTCTTTGCTCTGTCACTTGAGAAGCATAAAAGAAATGTCGCCCCATGTAACAACCAGCACACCTAGTAGCCAGATCTTAGAACCAGGGTGCATAAAGAAACGGCTGATTCTAGAACATGAGGAGAAATATGTAAGATGAGGCTGGAACAACTTGTAGTGCCAGAAAGTAAGGAAGTGCGTAAAAACAATAACTTGCCCAGCCAGTGTTTCTCAGTGGTTGAGCATCAACTTATGAACCAAGAGGTCATAGTTCGATTCCTAGTTGTGGGCTCCATCCCCAGTGGAAGATGTGCAGGCAGCAGCCAATCAATGATTCTTTCTCATCATTCATGTTTCTATCTCTCTATTCCTCTCCCTTTCTCTCTGAAATCAATAAAAATATATTTCAAAAAAAAATAGCAAAATACAATGATGTGGGTGTGTCAAAGGGACATAGAAGTTGACTGAGGGAGCTCTCAAAGGCTATCTGGAACACTTTCAGCAACCAAGTGAGTAAAGTAGTATGGAATTATAAATACAAACAACATATCTTGGATTATAACCCAAAGCATAAAAATTCATGAGTTCATCCTGATATAAATAAGTAATTAAACAAATACTTAAATGAAGAAGTGAAAAATAGGTCATGCTAAAGATCTTCAAATATAGGGTGTCCCCCCAAAATGTATACACACTTCTTTTTCAGTTGATAGTTCAATTAAAAAAAAATCTTTGTTGTTGAAAGTATTACATATGCTCCCTTTCCCCCCACCCCCATTGACACTTTCTGGCCTGCCCCCTGTCCCAGGCCTTCACCACCGTATTGTCCGTGCCCATGGGTTATGCATATTTGCATACAAGTTCTTTAGATGATCTCTTCTCAGCCTCCCATGCACAACTGCCTTCCCCCGGAGGTTTGACAGTCTGTCCCATGCTTCTATGTCTCTGGATCTATTTTGTTCATCAGTTTATTTATTTTTTTCATTCAATTCCACCTATGAGTGAGGTCATGTGATACTGTCTTTCTCTGACAGACTTATTTCACTCTGCTCCAAGTCCCTTCATGCTATCTCAAAGGGTAAGTGATCCATTTTTTACTACTGCATAGTATTCCACGATGTAAATGTACCACAATTTTGAAAATGGAATGTATTTTAATAAACACTGTCCTTATAAATATTCAGGGTGTGGGTATACATTTTTCTGGAGGGGGGCACCCTATGCTTATATAGACGCTCTGCCCTCAGAAGGTAGAGCATAATTACCATTTCTTTAGTGTGGGCTACAGGTACTGATTCCTTCCAGAGTGCAGTATGGAAAAAGGGGCGGAGAACCTGACACACCCTGCCTCCGCAAGGGGCTCAAGGTCAACATTAACAACCTTGTGTGGCTCGGTTGGTTGGGCATCTTCCTGGGCACCCAAAGGTTGCCAGAAACTAGGGGTGACATATATGGAAACTTCTGTATTTTGTATTATTTTCTCAATTTTCTGTACATGTAATACTCAAAAGGTAAAGTTTCTTAAAAATAATTTTTAAAATGTAAAGACAGTCTAAGATATTTATACTAAATCTGTGGCACCTCTCTAGGTAGTGATTTAAAGAAACCAACTTTACAAAACAAATAAAAACAGGAAATTTCAATAGTGGCTAAATATTTGATGAGATTTCAGAGTTACATTGAGTTGTTTGAGGTATGATAATGGTATTATGATTTTATTAGTGGAGAAAGGTCCTGATTTAGAGTTGCATGCAGAGGTATTCACAGAGGAAATGACATCACGACTCAGTTTGGAAGGAGAAGGGGAGGTAGGAAGTTTGCTTCAAGCAAGATTAGCTGTGTGTTAATAATTTATTAAAAGTAGGTCTGGGGATTGGGAGTTCATCCCACTATCCTTTCTACTTCTGTATATGATTCAAGTGTTTTTGAATTTTAAAAAAGGTGTTTTTTAAGGTTGAGGAAATATATGTGCAAAAAAAATGAAAGAATAGGGAAAACTTAAAAAGCCAGGGAATGTGGTACAAATATATTTTGAGTTTTATTTCTTACTCTATCCAATGGTGAGGGTCCTAAATGGTTTTAGATGTTCAGAAAGAAATATATGGCTCACACTTAGGATGATTTCTGAGGGCAAAGGGAAAGGTTCATCTCTGGAAAACATTTGATTTGATTTTTAGTTTTAAACCATTTCTTTGAAAGCATTTTTGTCTCAAACTCATCCATAGCACAACCAATCAATTCATAATCCATTAACTAGGTTTATGGAAACACATGAAAGGGAAGATTTTGTTCCATCAATGAGCCTTAAGTTATTTCTTTAAAAACAGACTTTAATCCTTTTTTGTCTTTTTAAACTTTCTCCTTCTTATTTACCTTGTGCTTAAATATCTTTAAGTGTATCTCTGCCTTTATGTAGAATCGAAATATTTTCTTTGAAAATTTCCACTGTGATAAACAATCACGCTACATGCAATTTTTGAAAACTATTAGTTATTGCTGCTTAAATACAAGGTACATCTACAAAAGACCCTTATGTCATAACAATAGTTTGGTTTTAATTTGGTAATGGTGTGACTTTTGTAGGGGAATGTGTAATGACCAATTATGACAAGATGGTGTTTAATTTTAATGTCTCATTTTCTGTACCTGTAATGCTTTTCAGAATGTTAGAGAGAATATGGCCACAGTGAGAGAAAAGCCTAATTTTTGGGCAAAATCAAATAATCATGTCAGCCTGATGATTTCAAATGTGTTCTAATAGCTCACTTGAAAAAAAGATATTTTATTACTGTAGGCAGAAGGTAAGGTTTATTTATTGAAGTGTCCAAATAAATCTATTAATCTATAAATACATTGTTTATGCTATGTAATTCTGTAATATTAAGGATATCATTCTCTCCCTCCCTTCTCCCCTCTCTTTACCTGTTTCTTTCTGTCTCTGTCTTTCTGTCTGTGTTTATCTCTGTAAAAATTTACTACTAGAATGGGAAGCAATTTTTCCCAAGGTCAAAGTTAATTAGTAGTGAAAATAAACTGAAATCCAAGGCATCTTCCCATTGAATCCTAATGTCTCTATTGAGCTTTGACTATCTTTATTTCACTCTCTTAGCATGAGGCCATTAGAGAACAAGCAATATACAGAAAGAAATTTCTTTTACACTTCATATCAAATCTGTTTGTTTTCTCATATCTATGCATATGTATGTGTGTGTATTTACTTTGCTAAAATGTGACAGAAGAGGCAGATGGAAAATGCTAGTAAATAGACTCAACCTGGACACTGACCAAATATCAACTTTGCTCACACTAAGTCTATAGATATTCATTTCACCTTTGGCTAATAGCTTCCTTGTTAATTGATGACAAAAATGTGCCTATTTGTGATGAGAGTTGTTGTTGTCCACCTTTAGAAACATGAAAATATCTTCACAAATTTACCTCTGGGATAAAATGCTAAATACTGCTATTCATTTCTCCCTGGTCTCCATGTTAGATATTATTTAATACCATTTCTTAGCATAAACTATGTTTACTCTTTCTCAAATGTCATCACTTTTTGTTCTTGTTTATGTGAGTTCAGTGGATACCTCCATACACAATCATCTTTTCTATCATTAGTTCTAATCCTAGCCAGTCTTTATGGGTACCCCTTATGATAGAATTTTCTGCCTTGACAAGCTCGTGTGACTTATTTTTTTCTGATTAGCTCCAGCAATATTTCATTCTACTAAATATGAGGCTTTCCACACTGTTGGGAATATGTGGACCAGAACCAAGTACTATGTATCTTTGTATGTGTTACCCCAAAGTAGATATGATATAGATGTTAGTCCAAAGGCAAAGCCTTGAATTCTGAACCCCAAATGGTTGGTGGTTAACAAGAAGCAAAGAAACAAGATCATCAGCCTAGAGCGGTGGTTGCTAAAAGCCTATGAATCACTGGGCAGTCAAAAGGGTTGCATCATAATCACTTTGGGGGCTTAAAAAATGACGGAGAGCACCAGCCCAGCGGATTTGATTCTGATTTGTGGCGGTGTCTTCAGGATTCGCAAATGTAGCCCCCGAGACTTAGCACCAGGGAAGACATTTGTGTTCATATAAAATTGAAAATTTCTAGCTGTAGGCAGAGGATTTCTACCCGAGCTGCACACTGCAATCACCTGGGAAGCTTTCAAATCAAGCTCATGCCAGGGCCTCATCTCTAGAGATGCTGGTATAATTAGTCTAGATGAGGCCCTGGTAGAAGCATTTTTAAATGCTCCCCTGATAGTCTGATGCGCAGCCAGGAGTAAGAACCACTGAATAGACATCCCTTTAAAGTTCAATCCATCCAAACCACTTAAAAAGTATGACTCTGGCCTATAATTTAAGCCATTCTTAATGCCTTTTCTTTTCCTTATCTTATCGCACTCTGCCTCCCACCCAAAACAAACCAGGGGATGCTTTCTTCTTTTCTGAGCAAAATTTTCCTCCACTTAGGTTTTTTCTTTCTTTTTTTGAAAATATTACATGTGTCTCCTTTTCTCCCATTGGCCTCTTCTAGCTCACCCCCACCCCAGCCCCAGGCCTTCACCACTCTATTGTCTGTGTCCATAGGTTACACATATATGCACACAAGTTCTTTGATTGATCTCTTCCCACCCACCTACCCTCCCCCACCTTATCTCTGAGATTCAGCTGTCTGTTCCATGCTTCTATGTCTTTGGATCTACTTTTTCATCAGTAGTTTATTCCATACCACCCTGAATGTGCCTTATCTCATCTCTCCCACTTAGTCTTTAAGAATTTGTATTTCATGAAAATGGCTAATGGGATGAGTTTCCCCTGAAAGCAGCCTACAGGGGGAGGGGGTGGTTTTTTTAGGTGATTATAGCATGATTCGAGTATGCTATTTATCTTCATAATGAGGAAAGAAGCTGAAAAATTCTTTTTAAAATGCTTTATATACCAAGATAACTAATGACATGTGTTTAAATGGTAGCTGAGACTAATTCTTTGCTCATGTCTCAAATAGGTTAGCAGAGAAGATAGTTTCAAGAATTAAAAAGGAAAACAAATACAAATCAGATTGCCTATTTCCTTGCAACCCAAACTGTTTTGTCCCTCAATCCAGGACTGTCTTTTTTTTTTATTTTTTAACTGAACACTTGATGCTCTATTCCCTAAGAATTTATCACTTTTGCCAGAATTGAAATCTGGCTTTGGAAATGTTTCCATGCTAGGTCAAAAGCAGCAAGAAATGATTGTTTTTGAATCACTCTGTAGTTAATTTGAGACCTGATTCTGAGGCATAATTTCTTCTTTTAAAATGAAAGAGAACAAAACATGTATCTTTTTTTTTTTAAAGCACGCCATGCAACATAGGGGGATTCCAGATATGTATAGGTGATTGCTATTGGTCCACTCAACCCTAGGATATACCAGGCATATGCATTGCAGCTTCAGATAATTGCAGTTAAAAAGACAAAGTGAGAAATATTCTGTTTTGGTCTTTTATTAATTGGGTCCACAAGGCACCAAGGACTGAGCCTCCTAGTTTTAGAAGCAAAAGAAAGTAATGTCCAAGATACAGAGGCATGAGGATATGCACAACCTCCTTGTGGGAGACTACAGTGCGATTTGTGGTCGCTGT
>PVJC01007912.1:0-49925 GCA_004026665.1 Murina feae
AATAAAAATAAATTAAAAAAAAAAAAAAAGAAAGTACTATAAGCATTACCAACAAATTAATTAGAAATAGTACAAGAGATTATGGGTGTAAAGGCTGAATGTATTGGTGTAAAGAACAGTGAGTAGAGGAGGTGAGCAGTGACTTTTTGATGGAGCTGATGCTCTGTGGGTCTTGGAGGATGAGTAGGGTTTGGGTAGTCAGGATTAAAGGAGAGCTTTCTAGGCAGGGATTGTGGAGCCTGGAGCATGGAGTGAGGGGTGCTGTATTCAGTCTGATTAAAACTAGTTCTGGAATACCTACTATGCATCTCATGCTTTGCTAGGACATCTTTGTTTGGATAAGAGATTTTATGTTGGAAAGTACAGTTGGATGAAGAGGACGGGATCAGGACATGACAGGAGGGCCTTGGAAGGAAAGCAACTGTTTAACCCTTTCATAGCCAGAAGTAGGCAGCCATTCATAGTTCTGATGTGAATAGTTTTTTAAGAATTGAATTGGTAATGGTATGTAGTCTGGATTAGTGTGTAGAGACTGGAGTCAGTCATTTGGGGTGGTGGGATAGGGAAGATTTGGAAAGTTGAAATAACAGAGAGGGAAAAACTCCCTCTTTTACCTCTGACTCAAAAAAACCTTCATAGACCTTGGCATCAGGGTCAGAAGAGGGAGGACTCCAAGTTTTTTTAGAACTTTCTTCCAGCAAGATTAGAATAACTGTTTCATTTGACAGGGGAGAAGAATTGGGGAAGAAATGAAATTTGGGAGGAAGAGTTAAGTTCTGTTTGCACATGGGAAACTGAGATGATAGCTGACTCTGGGCAGCAGCATCCTGGAGGCAATTAGAAATGTGGGACTAGAACTTGTGTAAGAAGTTAGGGCTAAGCATAGAGATTTGGGAATCATCAGCATAGACACTCCTCATAAATTATGCACTTTGCTTAGAACTTAATTTCATGCTTTTTACTGTAGAAGATAAGAGACATGAACATCTTGCTGAATTATGGATTATACAACTGTATTAAAAGTAATTCTCTCTCTCCCTGGTGATTTTTACGTTCTTCCTTCCCTCTGATCCACTTCCCCTTCCTCTAACACTTTACAAACTGAGGGTCACAATAACCTTTATTTCTGTCAGATCAGAAGATGGTCAATGAAGAGATTAAGGTGATTGGGAATGTTCACCAGAAGATATGCCAATCCTCTTGGCTCCCTCACCAATCCTTCAGAGATCAGAGGGATGCAAGCTTCCTCTAGAGGAAAGCAACCATTTATATTTATAGGAGGAAATGTTTAAAGAGCCAAATTCTTAGTCCCTCCACAGCCCTGTTGTTTGATTTGCAGCTTTTCTTAGGTACAGCACTGATTCTCAACGAGAGATGAGATGCTTGGGAGATAACATGATCAGATGAAGTCAAGTTTTCAGATATGGTGGATGGTGTTGAAGGTAGGCCTCATCTCCTGGCACCAAGCTTTCATTTATGGTTTGAATGGAGTTCAAGTAGTGAGTGCGGCACTTTGAAGTTGAATTTTCTTTAAAAAATATATTTTTATTGATTTCAGAGAGAAAAGAAGAGGGAAAGAGAGATAGAAACATCAGTGATGAGAGAGAATTATTGATTGGCTGCCTCCTGCATGCCACACACTAGGGATGGAGCCCACAACCTGGGCATGTGCCTTGACTGGAAATCAAACCGTGACCTCCGATTCATAGGTCATTGCTCAACCATTGAGCCACCTTGGCCAGGCGAAATCGAATTTTCTTTAGTTTAATCTTCTTCTTTCTCCCCTTCAAAGAGAAAATTTACCCAGCAATTTACTTGGCAGTTCTCAAGCATTGTCTGGCACAGAAAGTATCAGACTTGACATTAAATAAATTAATGATGGGGAGGGGAAGTTGGAGAAATAAGACACATGGTGCTAACATTTATTGAACATTCTTATATGCTAGACACTTTATAGACATTCTCATTTAATTGTTATAACTGCAAAAGATGGGTATTTTAATCTGTTTCACAAATGAGACTCTGAAGGGTTATGTGGCCTATCCAGATCATACTATTAGTAAGTGACTGAATTGGGATTTGGTTCCCCTAACTAGGACTAGGTTTCAAATCCTGAAGACCCCTTTCTTGTTCTAAGCTTGTGCTTCCTTCCCATACCTATCATAAGGGAAAACACTATTTAAAAAAAGATGTTGGTAATAATTTTCCAGAGGCCTATGTTGTTGGATGAGAACCCAGAAGTTCTCATGTCCATTTACTCCTCAGCAATGTCACTCATTTCCTTTGTTCCTCTTTTCTTCCTGAGTTCTCCTGTTTCACATCCGCCTACCATATTGCCTTCTTTGAATTCTCTCTCTCTCTCTCTCTCTCTCTCTCTCTCTCTCTCTCTCTTTCTTTTTCTCTCTCTCTTGGTGGGTAAGTTAAGTATGAAGCAGAGTGATGAGGTAGTACAGCATCAAGTCCTTCATTTTTCAGGGTGTCCTGTGCACTTTTCACTAACCTTCTTTGGAGCCCGGTCAAGGGCAGGTGGATAGTACAGTTTGGCTGCTTCTGATTTTCATTTTGACTGTGGACTGACATTGAGAAAAGTACCTACTGTGTACAAGGCACAGTGAGTGCTAGAAAAAGATATTTTAAAGTGATTAAATTGAAATTTCCGTCCCTTATTCCTTCTTTTTCTTCCTTATAAACATCAGTGTCATGTGAAAGTTATACTTTCTAGATATAAAAAGTTTTTTGCCCTGTAATGGGCACACTCAAAGCTCCCTACTTTCGGGATGTGCAGCTCCTGTGGCAGCCAGGGCTGAGGGCCTTTCATCTGGAGTCTAAGCAGCCACAGATTCAGCCATTAGGGAGTTTGATGCTGCGGTTACTTCTAAAGGAATGCTCATTATTGATGCTAATTGAACTTGTAGTTAATGAAAAAGGATTATTTTACAGAGCTTAAGTCAAAGGCAAAATTGTTGTTACAGGTTAATTATTCTCCTTAAAAGGTACCATTACAGCCATGATTATTTTTTATCATCTCTTTCTCTGGGCTGAAAGAGATTTCTTCTAAGGTAGATTCCTGATATAATTAGTCACCTCATCTAATTTCTAATCACCAATCATTTTTCTTCAGATAAAGATTAATCAAAGATATATAAGTTGGATATTCTGCCTTAATTGCATTAGATCAGTTTCAAAGAAGCTCTTTCCTCTTCCATTTTTGCTAAGGAATGTGGCCTTTCCCTGTGGTTTTAAACTTACCATCTGGAAGAAGGAATCAAAATGGGCTCACTGAAAGAACACACCTGCTCTGTTACTGGTGGCAGAGGAGACAGACTTCTCTGGGTGTTCCTGGAGCTGGGGCAGGGAGTGGGAGAAAGATTCTCCTTGGCTCTGTTGGGAGTCAATGGCACAGAAACTGGGTCTTCTGTTATCTTTTCCCTTCATTCTCCTCCCTTCTTTTTTTTTCTTTTTCTTTTTATGGGAGAAGGGAGTCAACAACAACATAGAATTTGGGGGCAACATCTAATTTACCTTCACTGTCCTGTACTTTTGTCAAGCGGTCCCCTCTTTTGGGGTGCCTTTTCCATTTTTATCTATCCTGGGCAATGCTCTTCATACTTTACACTCAAATGTCAACTCCTTCATGACATGGGGCTTCCATAGGTCCTTTCTGTCTCCACAAGAGAGACCCACTCCCTCTTTCATATCACCCAAGAGCTTGTGACCACATGTCTTTTCTTGCTGATTCTGTGGCAATATCTGGGTCTTCTTATACCCCCACTCCCACCCTCCCATTGCAGGTAAGTTTGTAGATTCTATGGAGACATTCAGTATCTGTCCCATACTTCAGGATGGAGAGTCGCGTGCCAAAATTTTCTGGCACCAGACACCATACTTGGTAAATGCATGAAATGCCAAGGAAAGAGATAGACCTATCACATGTAGCCAGACCCCTTTCTTCACCTGGGCCATTGAGAATGCTCACTTCTGTGGTCCTCCTTTCAAATACCTATTGGCTGAAAAAAGACTCTTGGGACAGCCATAACCTGACTGGTAATTGACTAGATTGAGGCCCACAATTAACTGATGAATTGAGATGGTGAAGGAATCTCTGCATTAAGCCACTGGAAGGACTATTAAAATGCAAATATTATCTAGAAGGAATGCAATAAGAAACTATGGCCAATCATGCAACACTCATTTACTAAGACCATGAATTCTCTTCCACATTAATCTGACCAGTCACTGGGTAGGTTTCTGAAGGAATGATACAGGAGGCAGACCTTGGCTGAGCTGGGCTGATAGCCTCAGTGCAGTGATTCTTGGAGCTGACACTTCCTGCTTCCATTCTCAGCTTTTGTCTTTCTGCCAAGACTTTTAGTCATATAACTCAACTCACAGCCCATTCCCTTTTAGAGAATAGCTTTGTCTTTTAACCCTTGTTCACTTTCAGTGCCTTTCAAAATGAAAAGATTTTTAATGGAATCCTGATTCACTCTAGTGTGGTCTGCCTTCCCAGGTTGTCACCCACTCACAGTGCAAAATGGTGCAGAGGAGGCCATCCTGAGTAATAACTTTCAGGGCTAATTAAGGCTCTAAATCATTCTAGAGAATTAGGATTAACTAGTGGCCCTCATGTGTGCCACTGTAACTTGCCAACCCAAATCTCACCTTATCGCCAGGTATAAAAGCCACATTAAGTTTTAAGACCTGATTCAAAAACGCATTATGAATAATGATGATACCTTAATATTAAGTCTATAGAAAGGAGCCTGGGCATATGATTCGATATATTTAGATTTTACCACTGATAGAAATGTTAGTGGTTTTACAATTTCCATTGATTATTAAGTAAACATTACATCTTTCCAAACACAGACCTCCAAAGTATATTTTAAGGAGAATATATGTAAATGGTGTGTGGTGCATGTGTATGTGTGTGTGTGTATGTGTGTATGTGTATGTGTTTGAAGCATCACCATTCTCAGATACTGACAGTTTCCCTTTTCTTCCTTCTAATAGAAAAGTAAAATACTTGAGAACTTAAAAGGAGTCCAGAGTCAAAGAATATAGTGCATTAAAAAAGTGCTTAGGAGTAAGAATAAAGCAGTCTATAACATTACAACAGCTTGATGTTTTAAAATTTTATTTTTCTGCAGTAAAGAAAATATCCTGGCTAGAAGTTCTGCTTCTTGGGCTCTCATTCCTTTCCCATTATGTCACTAGGTGATCTTAGACAAGTTATTGAAAGTTAAGAGCTAACACTCTATTATTGTGGTAAGTTTTGGGTGATTTTTGTTTGTTTTGAGTCAGGTTTTGCTTCCCTTTCTCATATAACCCTCCTGGCGGCCCTATGAGAGAAGTATGATGGCTTTTCCCATTTCACAGAGGCTTAGGGAGGCGAAGTAGCTTGCCCAAGCAGGTTCTTGCTTTAGGGCTCGCATTCTCTCAATACCTGGGCAGTGTGCGATGCTGCTGTCTTCAGTCCAACAACACCAACCACAGCAGCAGCTTAGACTCACTGAGTGCCTGCCATGAGCCAGGCCCTGGGAAGGGGACAGAGTCACGTGGCTCCAGCTCTCAGAGCATCCAGACAGACAACTAAGTTCTCTCTGGGTTTCTTGATCTTCTATTTCAGAAAAGAGTTCAGATTCTCGACATCTCTTCCATTTGAAAGCGTAAGAGCATTTAAACTATTTGCAATGACTTCCAGTCTTCCATTTCTTTATGGATATTATTAGTCACACACTTTTATTGATGACAGATACTCTGCTAAGTGTTTTACAGGACTATTGAATTTAGTCCCCAAGCCAGTCCAAGTGAGGAATTGGAGGTTTAAAAAGGTTACTGTGGCCAAGGTCATTCAGTTTATAAATGGCAGAGCTGGGATTTGAATCCAGCACTATCTGCCCCATGTTTTCCCCATGGAAGCAATTTCTTGAAATTCAATAAGCTCCATTCATTTAAATGAACTAAATTCTATTGGTGCAGGTATCATGGACATAGAAATCTAGGTACCTGAGCAATCTTGAAGCCAGGACAGCAATCTGCGTATTATAGGCTGCATTGTATAACAGAGAATATATGTAAGTGATGTGGTGTGGACAGTCTCATCCTTGGCATTTGGTTTGTTTGAAACTCAGAATGTATCCAGGAATCTTCACAGCAGTGAGAGTTAATATTTCACCACAGTGCCTTGAACTTGGGAAGGTGTTAGTTTTAAAAACAACAACAATAACAACAACAATAAAGAACTAGAATTTATACACCTCTTTCTATTTTCCCAGGTCCTTCCACATCCATTATCTCATTTGGTACGAGGAAAAGAATAATGGAATGAGTTAGAAGCCTGAAAATATATAAAATGATATTAAATCTTCCTGGAAGAAACTCAGAGCAGTGAGAAAAAGGAGCAGGGTCACTCATCAAAGGAGATGGGCTTATCTTTAAATACCTAATCAGGAAGGCAGCTGAGCAGCAGATAAATGTAAAAAGGCCCATGAAGCTGAGAATAAATGGAGCAATCTTTTTCTGAATGGAAACTAGCTGAAATTCTAGGGCCAGGAAAGAGGAGTGGTGGAAATATTCTGAAATTATGGCCTGAGGAGAATCCTTAAAGCTGTCAGGCAGTGGGGGTGAGAATAGCCCATCAGGAGTGGCCCAGATAGATGGGACTGTAAATCAAGGGGAGATGCATTATGGCCATCACAAGACACCTCTGCGCCCTAATGGGGAATGGGCTGAGGGACTTTATAAAGGTGGGTTTGCTTAGCTCTGGGCATGATGGAATTGACTGTGTCGACCTTGGGAAGGCTCAAAATTCAACTTGCTTTTAAAAAATGGGTGTGTGGGGTGCTTAGATCATCCTGAAGGTCCACAGTCATCCCCCTACCCCCATCCAAGAGTCTATTAAAAATATTGTATTCTGTTGGGAGATAGTATATGTGTTGGAGCAGGGAAGAGAGTCTGGGTGTTCAGGCCCCTGTGTGCTCCAATTCCATCGGTGCCTATGGAAGGAGTCTGGAGTGGTGGTGGTGGGAACCTGGGCTCTGGCATGGATGGTCTCACCATTATGTGACAATTCCTTCAGTTCTCAGGTTTTCTCAGCCTCGACTTTATCATATATAAAATGGGGACAAAATATCTCAATTATAGCTAATTGTGAGGATAAAATGAGCTGATGGTTCTAAAGCACGTAACACAGTGTCTAGTGCAGAGTAAGCCATTAGAAACAATTATTAGAGAGGAAAATAGGTGTATCTCTTCACTCAGGGGTCACAATTCACAAATGGGAGTGTGGTAGAAAGTTTCCTCTGGATTATATTATATAAACTACCTCAAACCCTGATTACTTTACAACATTTATGTCTTCCTCATTCATGCTGCTTGTTGGTGCCATGGGATTGCTGCTGCTGCCCTGCTCCAAGCTGTCAGTAGGTACAGATGAACTCTGTGCATCTTTTTATTCTGGGATTCAGGATGAAGGGGAATCTCTGAGCCTCGATATTCTCATGGCAAAGTAAACTGGTGCAAGAGAGCTCTGACAAACTTTACATAGAGCTGGTGTCTTGGCACTTCTCTCTACATTCTAGTTGCCAAAGCAAATCCTGAGGCCACAGTCAACATCAGCGGGACGGAAACATCCTCCCATGGTCTCGGGTGGGATGGGGTGGGGAGGGAGAGAAGATTGAATATTTGCAGGAGAATAAGAGTTCACCTTAAAGGGGATGTTTGGGGCCGTGACTATGTGTACAAAGTCATTTGACAGGATCAGAGAGAGATTGGTTGAACTCATCAAACCACTGTTTACCCAAGCGATGGACACTCTGTCAGAGGATCTTGCTCTGAGCTCTGGCTTTGTGTGGAGAGAGGCTGGATGTTAGAAGGGCTGTGGCTGAGTTCTCCCCATCACTGCCCTTAGGTGTTTCTGTATTTGTGTCTCAACCTCTATGATACGGCAAAGATTCCCCGACCAACCCTTTCAGCTCTCAGCCCTCAGGTGGCCATTTCAGGTCTGTCTGAGTTCATGTTGAGTCAAGTCTCACTAAGTGGTTGGATTGTGTTAAGCTTTCTGCCCAGGCAGCATCAGAATTCATCAGTTTCTATAATGGCCTGTGTTACGTAGTTGGTTGAGTATAGTCCCATGCAAAGGAAGTTGCCAGTTCGATTCCAGGTCAGGGCACATGTCCAGGTTGCTGGCTTAATCCCCTGT
This sequence comes from Murina feae, assembly GCA_004026665.1. Taxonomy (NCBI): domain Eukaryota; kingdom Metazoa; phylum Chordata; class Mammalia; order Chiroptera; family Vespertilionidae; genus Murina; species Murina feae. The sequence goes on from PVJC01007912.1 coordinate 8,204, forward strand.
AGGGGGTGTGCAGGAGTCAGCCTATTGATGTTCCACTCTTACATCAATGTTTCTTTTCCTCTTCCTTCCTTTCTCTCTAAAAATAAATTTAAAAAATCTCAAAAGTAACCAATCACCATCACCACCACCACCAACAACAACAACAAAAAGAACTCAGCAGTTTCTTACAGTTCTCTCCAGAATCATAAAATGTCCTTATTTATGGGCCTCAAACTTGTTGTTTTAAAATGAGATGTGGTAGAGTGATTTCTAAGGCTATTTCTAGTTTCTGTAGCTTATGAGCATGATGATTTGACAGGTGTTTAGGAGGCACATATGAAATACTTGATCTGGAACTTCCTAATGTATATGTGTTAATTGCAACATTACGCTCATTCAAATTGCATTACATTATCCACATTACTACACAAGGGTGGTTGTCAACCAGCATCCTCTCCAGATCTCTTGTTACTGTAGAGTGCGTGTTCCTCTTACATTCACCTCTTTCAAAACATCTGCAAGGCTGTAAGGTGTCGCTAAAATGTACATGAGTGATTGTTATTTCATTATTCTTAAAGGAGATGAGTTTTTACCCCCAAAAGAATGACTTTCAAATACCATGATGTCATAGGTAGATAGAGGAAGACATTTAAGGACAGGAAAGCTCCTCTTCTTCCCTTTTTTCAATTTGATAAATATTTATAGAGCACTCATGTCTTTCACCAAGCTCTGTGCTTTTATATACATTAGCTCCCTTAATCCTCACAAAAGCCATTGAAAGAAGTCTTAGCATCCCCATTTTATAGATGAGAAAACTGAGTTCCAAAGGACTTAACTTGCCTAAAGTCATACAGCCAGGAATGGCAGGTCTAGGATGCAAACCCAGGCCTATTTCATAATAATTTCGGTTCCCCTTTCACTCCATTTAGATGAGATGTGCACTGAGCTAAGAGTTAGGGGTTTCTGTCCAACACTTGCCCCTGATTCTGGCCCATGTGGCCTGAGGCAAGTTTTGAACCTCGTGGAATTGAGGCAAAGGAATGTTTAGCTCCTAGGAGACCTTTGTTTTAGATCCAGGTTCACAGCTTATCCTTTCAATGACTTTAGATTAGCCACATACATAAAAACAGGATTATCTACCCTGTTCACATTGATTCTGAGGGAGTCTGAGGAAACACTAAGTGTGAAAATACTTTAAACTGTCTATTATTATTCAAATATACAGCATTGTTGGTGGTTCTCCTTAGAAGGAATGAGAACAAAGCTGACTGCCATTTCCCTTTTTAAATACAGCTTCTGTCTGAAAAGGAAGTCCAGTTTTGAGAGTTCCAGTGTACAGGAGAAGGAGTATTGAGTCTGTAGCTTCTTTGTAGCAGAGAAAACGAAATAAAGGATTTCAAACTCACTTTTCTAAAACTTAGTGCACAGAAATCCAGATTTTTATCTGACATTTAGGGATCAGGCCCATGTTGGCTTAACTTTGAAAACACCCACTTTTTCAACTTAAAACACTGCTTAAGCTAGATACTAAAAGAAGTTATCAAATATATGACATAGTCCCTTCATTTTCTAGACATACAGTATCATTGGAGCAGGAAAAGGCACACTTTCATAGAAGAGTAAATCTCAGTGCAAACTTTTATGGGAGATGGGGTCCTGCCAAAATGAGGGCAGAGCTTGCATTTCATCTTGCCTGCTTGTAGGTGCTCTGTGTTCAACTGAAAGTATAAATGGCCTAGAAATACTCAGAATGTACATGTATTTTGAAGTATCCTGTATAATAAGAGCCAGTGACTGAAATGGCGAAATGACCAGAATGGCCCTGCGCCCCAGCGAGTATTTAGGAGCAATCAGGTAGGTAGGCAAAGTGGTTAGGGGCAATCAGGCAGGCAGACAGAGGCGATTAGGGGTGATCAGGCAGGCAGGCAGAGTGGTTAGGGATGATGAGGCAGGTAGGCGAGTGGTTAGGGGAAATCTGGCAGGCCAGCGAGCAGTTAGGAGCCAGTGGTCCCGGATTGCGAGAGGGATGCCCTACTGTCAGTTTAGGCTCAATCTGCAGGGATTCCTGTGGGATTGGGCCTAAACTGGCAGTCAGACATCCCCCGAAAGGTCCTGGATTACAAAAGGGTACAGGCCAGGCTGAGGGACCTCCTGCCCATGCACAGATTTTGTGCACTGGGCCTCTAGTTTCCTTATCATTTATTTGTAGAGTGCCCTGTTGTCTTATTTTATCAGCTTATTCTTAAAATAGAATCCAGCAATAGCTGGTTCACTGATTTTCATTCTTTTCCTTTAACAAGCTGGGTCACAAAGAGATGAAATTACTGCTTGGTCATCCAGGACTAAGAATACTCAAACCCACCTTCATCAGAGGATCTATTCCCCACCCAGCCCACCCCAATTTTGTTCATTCTTTCGGGTAGATGGATAGGTAGGTAGACATTTAGATCTCCTGCCTTCTTTCCTGTCTTTCTTCTGCAGAAAAACCCTTGTACTGGAAACATTTTGTTCTGTTTTGTTTTGTGTTTTTTTAAAAATATATTTTTATTGATTTCGGAGAGGAAGGGAGAGGGAAAGAGATAGAAACATCAATGATGAGAGAGAATCATTGATCAGCTGCCTCCTGCATGCCCCACACTGGGGATCAAGTCCACAACCCAGGCACGTGCCCTGACCAGGAATCGAATTGTGATCTCCTGGTTCCTAGGTTCATGCTCAACCACTGAGCTACATTAGCTGGGCCATCTTGTTCTATTTTAATGTATGCTTAAACATTAAGAAAGCAAAAAGAATTTTTTAACAGAAAGCTGCCAAACTAGTTTTCTAGTCACTTTTCAGTGTAAATTAACTTCTATCCAGTGGTTTTCAAACTGTGTCCATGGATGAGGATGCCCCACTTTATAGTCCATCATAGTTACTAACTTTCATTAGTTTCACACATTGGGATCTTCCTAGAACTTCACTTACCAAATGTTCTGATACAACCAAATGGTATGCAAATTCCTCTTTTACACCAAGAATCAGAAGGAAATGGTGTGCTAGATGTTAGAGTAAGTAAGAGTTTTCTGTGGTAAAGGAACGGTCTTAGAAATCGGCATGTAACTTGGTTTTCCCCAAATGGATTTTGATTGAAAGTATAAATGATGCAAAGATTGTGAGTATAGTAAGAGGAATTCCTTTTTGAGAAATTAACAGGAAGTAATGTACATGTCTTAAACTTGACTTTTGTGAATTAAAAGTGCTCCAGAGCTAATATTACATACTGAAAAGAAACAATATTGATTTCTTCTGGGTAAATTACATGTTTCAAGGCTACTGGTGCCCATGTGCCTCTCAGTTCTGAATTAGGTTCACCAGCTTGAAGCAGCACAGCTCCCAGAAGGTCTATATAGGACCAAACATATACTTGTTTTGGTTGAACAAAAGGAAACGTCTCTTTAGAGAAAATCAGTGATATGCAGATGGTAATTTGTAGAAATTGGGAATTAATACAGAAGTCACCATATTGTATTTAGAGGCATATAATTTTTTGAATTCTGCTTTGAATTGTATCATTCATTAAAAAAATAAGTAAATTTTAGTAAATACATTTATATTAGTATTGGTCATTAGCTAATACTTAGGTTCCATTTTATAAAAAAATTATTGATCACTTTTTATTTATTATAAAGGGAAAAATGTTTGGGTATCAGATAGAGTTTCTAGATTTAGCAAATAAAAATGCATGATGCCCAGTTAAATTTGAATGTCAGCTAAATTTGTTCCCTACACTATTTGGGATACACAAGTGCTAAATATTTACTCATTCGTTCTTTTTAAAAAATATATCTTATTGATTTTTTACAGATAGAAAGGGAGAGGGATAGAGAGTTAGAAATATCGATGAGAGAGAAACATTAATCAGCTGCCTCCTGCACACTCCCCACTGGGTATGTGCCCGCAACCAAGGTACATGCCCTTGACTGGAATCGAACCTGGGACCTTTCAGTCCACAGGCCGATGCTCTATCTACTGAGCCAAACCAATTAGGACTACTCATTCATTCTTTATCTGTAGTTCAAATTTAATTGAGTGTCTGTATTTTATCAGGCAGCTCTAGTATTAGGAAAGTATAAACTCCCCTTTGACTCTTCATGACTGTTCCACGGGTGAAGATATTGTCCAGGTTTTATCAATAGATGGAATTTTAATTTAACATGGTATAATAGTTTGTCAGATATCATATTTTATTTATATATTATTTTTATTTCTCTTTTTTAAATGGCCTGTTTGTAATTTGTCACTTGGTTTCTTCCTGTCTGACTTTATTCTCCTGATCTTAACACACTCAAGTCTGACAACCATAGTTCTAGAAGGTGTTCTGCCTCAAACCAAAGTTTGCTGCTAGGGAACACCAAGGTTCTCATGTTTAGGGTCCTTCACAACCTTTCGCATTTCATGACAGACCTGGAAATGGTTATGTTTATTTAGGAAATCTCGGACAGTGTCCCTGTTTGCAGATGGACACATGGAGTGAGGGCTGTTGTGTGACAGTCTTCACCAAGCTGCTGAAGAGCTGAGATCAGGAAAGGGTGTGTAACACAAAAGTGTCTGCCCCACTCCTAGGAACCATTGCATCCAGGAGCCTCTAGTTGATTCTCCCTCTAATTTCATGGCAGTAGAAATTGTTCAGAATTTGAGGTTTTAAGGCTAAGGAAATGGGAGGAGTACATGCAATGGAACTAATGATGAGAGAGTGATTCATTTTGACTTGGAGAAGATGAATGGGGTACAGGTAGGTAAGGAATTAGGAAAAGTTTAATGGAGGAGGTGGCATTTCAACTGATCCTTAAAAAGTTGTGTTGAATGTTTGCCCCATTCTTGGAATCTCATCCACTCTTCCAGCCCCATCATGTTAATTTGTGAAGAGTACAGTGGCCCAACTTATAACACACAGGAGGAGTAAGGGACACAAGCAGCCCGTTGTATCTGGATGAGCTGACAGGGTATCCTGCTCCACAGGCACAAAGGTTTCATACACAGGGATCTTCTTAGGATTCACTTGAGAAAATGTTCCTTGCCCTTTGCTCCAGAGTCAGAACAATTCAGCTAGATCTATTCCCCTTTAATTTCTAGAAGATAGAGAATGCTGCTCTTTGAAACTTGGTAAAAGGATTAACCTGCCAGTCAGAAGAGGGAAGATCACAATTAATGATAATAGCCCTGTCGTAATTATAGCTGTTTAGCAAGTTAGCAGAACAATTCCAGCTCCACAGCTCCACACGGCATGGGTTGGTAGCAGTCTGCTTTTTCTCTCAGCATTCATGTGATGCCCCTGGAACTCTGCAAGGCTCAGCTCCCTGTAACTGGAGAGATGATGAGTGAGAGCTAAAAAATCTTCATCTCTCCTTTCCCTAGCAAGGTCTTTCTTGCTCACTTCCATACATTTTGCATCTCATGCCTAGTGCATCCGGTTTGAGTAGGAGGCTAAGGGTGAAGGTGGACCCACATTCTGTTGGTATAGAGAAAAGAGCCAGAGTATGCAGATCCCAGGGAGGCCCTTTCTGAACTCTTCACCCTTGGCTTATCTCTCTGTCCGGACCAGATCTAGAATCCTAGAAAGTTAGCTCTGGATGGGACCTTAGAGAACTGGGAATCCAAAAACTTTCAAATTTTTTAAGGCCAAAATAGCTGCCTTCTGATTGACAGGGAGGAGTGAGAGAATGCCTACAGAACACTGCTACTCAGCCTTCATCTTGCCCCTGGCTATAGCCACCTGTTTGTTCTGTGGAATCCTTAAGACTCCTTGAAGAAATTGTTTCTCACCCTCATTTTTAAGATGAGGGACTAGAGGAAATGCATTTTTCTACACTCAAACAATTAGATATTGAAAAAGTCAAAACCCAGATCTCCTCCACCCATGCCCTTATAATAACCCGCTTAGGTTACTCTTTCTGGGCTGAAAATTCAAACCCATCTATTCATAGATTCCCAGGAGCCCATACAGGAGTAGCCTAGGTAGGTCATGGGGTGGGGAGTGCCCCTAAGTCAGTGTGTATGTGTGTGTGTGTGGCACTTACAGGCCCTTTTTTCTTTGTTGAGAAGAGCGTTCATAGTTTTTTTATCGTATTTCAGCAAGATTCATGACCCCCAATATTTAAGAACAACTGCCCAAGGGTACTTAGCATGCCAATAAAGGGTCTGACAACCCCCAAACTCCCACTTCCTTTCTGGATCAGATCATCACATCCTCCTGCATGGGGCACATCAGCCTTCTCAGCTGGTTATTCCTGCTTCATAGCTAATTCCAAATGACCACAGATACAATCAAGATGGAGCCTGACAGGTGGCAAAGGCATGAAGCAAAATGGAGAGAAGCAGATTCTTCCCCAAGGCAGCTAGGGTGAGATTTTCTCTGGGAGATGACTAAGTGGCCTTGTCATTAATGAGGCAGACATGTCTCCAAGGATGGATCTGCAGAAGAGACGGCAGTGCCCCCATCCGTTTTGTGACATGACATGGCCTTTAACAGAAGAAATCTGAAGGATGAGTTCTCTTGGATCGGCTTTAAATCTGCCTTGGGATCTGGGCAGTCAGAGAAAATCATCTTAGGTGAGAGAGAGTTGGAATAGCATCATATGACTATGAAGTAATAATTTGTCCCTTTGAAATTATTTGGGCAGCCCTTCTTTTCTCTGACAGATTCAGTCCATGAAGTTTTGGCCTCAATAGTTAAGGAAACTTATTGGCTGCTTCTTACCAAAAGGGAGAGAAACTTCTCTCTGATAGACTTCGGTCTGGCAATCTTCCTTCCTCTTCTGATCATAAGTGGGCATATCCTTTTATTGTTTCTAAGGAATGACTTTGGGGAGCAAAAGGATAGAATAAGCTGGTACATCACAGGCACCCCATCTTTTGAGTCAAGATGAAAGGACTCTAGGACATGAGTTCTTGAGACCAAAATTTCCCCTGATGCCCATCTCCTGGGACACAAGTGGAATTGCAGTATTGGTTTGGAAAGGAAGAGCATTAGAGAAAGGAGCTAAAGCAGAATAGTTTAAACAGGCTGCCTGTTCACACACTGTTACCTGCCACTGATGAGAGAAGGATCTTGCACCAGAGTGTAAGTCATCTTCCCTGAGTGTGAGGATTAGTTCAGCTGACTTTTTTTTCCTTTTTAATTGCAAGAACTTCTTGAAGGAGGATTCAGTGTGTTGCTGCATGCTTGGTGTATAAGTTTTGTCATAGACCAATGCTTTGAGAAGCACTGTTGAAAATGAAAATATTTCCATAAGCTGCTTTGTTTAGAGGTTAGAGGTTTTTCAGGTCAGATGTTCTATGAATCTTGGAAAATTAACTGAAGGAGGGATTCTTGTCCACTGGGTCAAATCTATGTGTCCTGGTGATGCCATGAAGAATAGGCTACATGAGGTCAGTAACCATTTAGAACCATGCAAGGGAAAGCTGGGTGCCTGAGTTCACGGAGTTTAAAAGATTTTATAGTTCTGGAGTCATTGTTCGCAACAGATGATGGGTGGAATTACCTTCCCCAGGTGCTCTTAGATCCACCAGGGTGCTTAGCATCAGTCCTGTTTCTTGCCTGCTTACTGCTTGGCCCCTCTGTCGGACTCTGCCCAGCCAGCATGTTGTGATCTGTGCAGCTCCTTGTCCTGACCCCTCTCCCTGCTCTATCTACCAGCCTTACCTTCTTGACTTTGGATTCCTGGCTGCTTTTGTCTCCTGATACTACTTTCCTCATAGACCCAGGGACCCTGTACCACACACACCTGTCAACTGTGAATGTGCCCTAATCCCTCAACCCAGCTGTCTACTGGGCCTAGTGCCACTGTGTTGGCCCAACTTTCTTATTTTGGAGTTCTCTTTGCTCCCTAATCTTATGGCAAGGAAGTTCATCATGGTGATTGGCAACTGGATCATTCTCTAGGGTGAACTGGAAATTCCAAGGCCCCAGTAGTCACCAGGGCCTACTAGTAACATCCAGGTCTGAGCTGGGTGAAGTTATAAAATTATAAAGTGCCCTGGCAGGACAGATCAGTATATTTTCATAGGAAAGGTCAGAAATCAAAATTTAGGCTTGAGATTAAATCTGGGCTGATAGTTACCAGATGTTGGAGTTCAGGTGAATCGTATGAACACCGAACCTCAGTTGATCTATCTGTAAAATATGTATAATCACAGAACAGTAGATGCAGGGGGTGTGCACTTAAAATGAAGCTTGCATATAATAGTTTCCATTATAATTAACCACCTGAAGACCTAAAGATCTGTAACTTCCTTCTTTTCTTTCTCTCTGATTTCTGCACCCCTCAGTGGGTGGAATACTGTGGCTCCACACTAACATTTCTCAGAGGCAATCAAGTCCCTTTACAAAATGGTAAATAGGTGATCTTTTGGAAAGCAAAAAGATGTGTACTTGATTCATCCTAAAATCCAACAAAATGAAAAACTGTTTTTCATTCTGTACAACAGCAAAAAAGCCACTCTTACCAAACAATACTCTCCTTAACTTGTCTTCCAGGTTTGGATGGGTGGGATAATGGTCCTCATAACAGACTGCACTAATAAGCAGGTGGGCCTCTGCCCTCTGATTTGGTAATCATGTCTTTCCCCTGGGCTCAGAAGGAGGCCATCGTCCTGGTGTTGGGCAGAAGGAAGAGGGACTTCCTTGTCTCTGCTTCTGTGGGAACCACGTGGCAGCAGGTTCTCTCTTAGGGAATGTAGCCCCCTGGGCAGCCTCCTTCATTCTTCCACCACTAAGCCAGGGGCAACCACAAGGGTAGCCCTAGCCTTTCTGCTCTAAGGGCCTGGTTCCCAAACCATAGATGTGGGAGGAGTGGGGAAGTGGGGGTCTTGCCCATAATTTGCCTTTACAGTATGTGAAATTTTGAACCAATTATAAATCAGTGGTGGGTTGGGTCTCAGGAGTTCATTTAGCAATGTACTGACTTACTCACTGAATGAATGAATGAACAAATGAACAGTCATTTATTTAATACCTATCATGTGCTAGGCATCATTTCAGGCACTAGGAATATAGTGATGAATGAATAGAAAAAAGTTTCTGCTCTCATGGTTTTATGTTTTAGAAGAGAGAGCAGACATAAATAACATATGGGGGTGACAAGGGCTAGGGAGAAGTGTAGCCTGGGAAAAGGGTGCACAGTGATGTGGGGAGGTGCTCATTTACTTAGGATGGGCAGCACAGGCTCTGTGACAAGTGATGTGAGAGCAGGAGTGGGAACACTGTGAGAGATGGAGCTATGAGGTACCTGGTGGAAGTTGCTCCAGGCAGAGGGAATAGCAAGTACAAAGAGTCTGAGGTGGAGTAGGTTTTTTTAGGCCCACATCAGACTCCAACTTTAGCTTATAATGAGGCAAAAGAAAGTTACATGCTTATTTCTGGTATGTAAGTATGGCCCTTCAGGAGTCCAAGGAGACACTGAATTTCAGCAATTACTTTATTGGACTTCTGTGATTTCGCCTTATCTGGAACCTCCATCTACTCTAATAAAAGAGTAATATGGAAATTAACCATCTCTCCGGGATGCCTAAGCCATGCCCACCAGCCAAGCCATGCCCACCAGCCAATCAGAGGGCTGTATGCAAATTAAACCAGCCAAGATAGAGGCTGACAGCCATGGAGTGAGCAGCGGCAGGGGCGGGGACCTGTGCGACCTGGACAAGGTCCCCGAGACCCTGGAGTTCTTCTAGCTGCTGGGGCAAGACTATGGGGCCGGCTCTGAGGCAGGCGTCTTGCTCCCTGTGGAGCCTCTGGATCGGTTCCCTGTCCACAGGCCTGTGAGGGCCCCAAACTGGAGCCCAGGCGCTTTGAGCTGCTGGCATCGATGGGAGGAAGCCTACTGTACCCCGAGCCCTGGAGCGCCCCAGGCTGTCCTGTGACCAAGAAGTTGTCCCTGGCTGCGAGAGGGCACAGGCCAGGCTGAAGGACCCCCCAAGTGCACACATTTTTGTGCACTGGGCCCCTAGTATAAATAGAATCATACAATGTCTGTCCTTTTGTGTCTGGCTTATTGCACTTAGCTTAATGTTTGTAAAGTTTCATCCAGGTTGTAGCATGTGTCAGAATTTCACTCTTTTCAGGATGAATAATATTCCATTATGTATATGCACATTTTGTTTAGCCATTCATCTGTTGATGAATATTTGGGTTGTTTCCATCTTTTAGCTATTATGAATAATGCTACTGTGCACATTGGTATACAAGTATCTGTTTGAGTCCCTGCTTTTAATTTTTTTGGATCTATACTCAGAAGTGAAATTACTGGATCATATAGTAATTTTGTTGAACGTTTGAGGAAATGCCAAATTCAGGTATGTTTTTAAAAGGTGATTATTGTGCAGCCAGAGTGATAAGGACTGACTGTAGGTGAGCACTGCTGAGGAGACTAATTGATGGGTGGAGAAAAATGAGTCAAGAAAGATCTTGTTAGTTGAGTGCAAGGTATTTGTATCTGTGCAAACTCACCTCCAATACCATCTATGACATCTCACATATCTAATATGAGAATTAGTTGTGTGCAAATTCAGAATCTATTATTGGTCTCCTTGTTGGCTTTCTGTAGGATTTTTTGAAATGATTTCCCCACGTGAATCCAAATTTCCTCTTGTGAAAGCCCCAATCATGTCTGCTCCCCTCCTTTCTTCCTAACATATTAAGGAATGACATTGGTCATGTGGAGACACAATGTTTGAAGCATGTTTGAGTAATATAAACAGTATTTTCTCTGGATCTGGATGCCTGTGGGCCAAGAGATCCTGTTCCTGATGTGGTAACTGCTTCAGGTGAGGGCTCCAGTGGTGTTACTTACTTTCAACATCTGAATTTTCTCATTGAATTCTGGGTTCCTCTGAAGAGGGAGGAAAATGTCTAATCTGATGTATCCGTTATTTCACTGAATCCCTTTGGATTTAACTTGTCATTGCCAAGGTTTCTTTTAAGTATGTCAGCCTTCGTCACATCAACACAACACTTTTTTGCACTGGGCTTCAGTTGATAGATGTCAAGTGTTGCTTGGTCCTGGGTGATAGGGGTGGGTGGGGGCCAGTGAAAGTAGCTGTAGATAAGGAAATAAACTCAACCAGTGCTTTGGGATGCACAAATCCTGGAACAAGAGGATTTGTGTGTACATTTCTTTGCATCCATCAGTTTGGTTAGTAGTTGGTAGATGCTTTAATTGTGGGGCAATTTCTATTCATTGTTGGTGAGGTCAATGTAAGAATGTTCCTTTATGGAATCTGCATTTCTCCACTGCTAAATTTTGGCCATGCCAAAAGGGAGAGCTTCCAGAACAAACCAGATTCCCGTGATTCATGAGGAAATACCTTCCTAATTGGCCAGAGGCCATTGCTTTTTTGGGGACATTTAAAGAGTCAGGCTTTTGAGGCCCAATCTCAGAGTACTTATCAGGCAACTGTGGTCTGGGCCATGGGGGAAAAAACAGGGGTTATGATGGCTCTGGTGGCATTTCCATATTACAGGAGCACAAAAGGGGTGACTTCATGGTTTGCTGCTTTGCTCAAGAAGACACTACTGTGGGGCATCTACTAGCCTCCCTTCCTGTCCACTTGATTCTACCAGGGCCTGCATCTTTTCTGTCCTCACCTTCAATGGGAAGTGGAAGGCACTGCTGTTTGAGAAGCTGTGCATTCCTCCATCCTTACCAACTGTGGCTGTGTCATCTTTCACCACACTCCTCACTCAAGCAGGGCAAGGACACTTGGTCCTCAGGACAGTCTTGGGAGACAGGAAGGCCAAGTGTGGAGACCCCATTTTCAGATGAGGAAATTGAAGAGCCACGTAATAAAAGAGCTTGTCCACAGTTATAAAGAATAGCAGCTGGAGCTCAGACGCCTTGACTCGGAGTCCGTGAATTTCCATTTGTAGGCCTCAATCTCCTTCTAAGTGGTGACTGTCTTTGTGACTCTGGGCCTTCTCAGTCTCTTTGTTTCAGTTTCCCCAAAAGAAAATCACAAAACATCCCAAGTCATAAGCTCTCAAATAGTCAGAGACAAAACAGCATTGTTGCAATTCATGAAATCAGTTGAATGGCATGAATATAGCAACAAAATGATTGAATATCTTTTTAGGACAAGTGAGCCTTGTAATTTGATCAAATTACCTTCCAGAAATACCATTTTGACTACTTTCAATACAGAAGTTACATACTGAGCCAATGACTATTTTGGTTATAGAACTTCTATTTCTGCTACCTTTCCTCTGGAGGCTGCTTTGACAATCTTTCTCTAAGAACTAACTGTTTTTGAATATATACAAGGACTCAAGAAAGTAACTTAATTCTGCCTTCTTTGACATGCTTATCTGAGCTCTGGGCCACTGTGAATTAGGAACTGTTTTCTAGAAAATTCTTCTTCAGTCTGTCATTCTGTCACAGACTGAAGTGTCCTGCAGAATGTGGAAGGGGCTGCAGGTTTTCTCTATGTAAATATATTAATCCTTCTACCGCCCTGAAAATTGTCATACAGTGCCAGTCAGATAATGAATTTTGTCCTTCAGACATTGAGCCAGTGTATATTTTTCATCCAAAAGGTAGAAACTGGCTTGGTTGTAAGTGGCAGAAAAGCCTAGGAATGTAGCTTTGACAGGCGCCCTGGGTTTCCAGTGCACACCACTGCCTGTGAACCATAAGTCAGAGAGAGCAAGATCAAAGAGCCTTCAGGAGCCTCACTGGGGTGCCTGGTGCATATTTTTTGCCCACGTGGTTGTTGCAAGAGTTTTGGGGTTTCAAACAGGTGATTTGTACTCCATGTGGCACATTTTCAGTAGGTCTTTAAGGACCTTTATCTCCAGTCCCCTCCCAACCCGTTTCAATCTCTCTCAACCCCTTTAATCATGGAGTTGTTTTCATCTGCTAGCTCTAATTCCTCTGTATGTAGGTTCTCTTCAGTTATCACTAGTCCCTGGTAAATCTGCATATCATGGTGATTAGCCTGGGGCATAGGGATGTAGCTCATAAGTTTAGCCTGTAAATAGAACTGGAGTTTAATCTCCTTATTACCATACAAATTAAAAATTCTTCCACTCCCATGTAGATTTGGTCCTTAGACAAGGCCCTCCAAACTCGCCAATTCCTAGCGGGCTTTGAAAGCCTTGTGCTTGCTATGCACAGATCTAGTACTTCTTCCTCTGAAAGACTTCAGATGCTACCAGCTCTCATTGCTTAAGGTCACCAGTATGTTGCTCTGTCAGATGTTGCTCTGTAAACACCAATGGGTTTCACTGCCTTCCTTTCTCTCCAGTTACCAGTCAGTGGGAGTGAGTTTAGTTCCTGGAGCTGAGCTGTGAAAAGAGATGATGTGGAGGAAGACCCCCTCTTGTGAGGAGCCAGGTGGCCTCATTCACTTCCTGAGTCATGGGAAGCTGTCTGTGGGCTGCTCAGGGGCAGTCTGCAATTTCTCCTTGTTTTCCCCTGTGCCTTGTAGAGAAAGACATTGATGTTGCTGTGGTTCTAGAAACAGTGGAAACTGTTGGAAAAAAAAAATTAAAGGACCCACTCCCTGCTAAGTGCCAGGCTAGATGCCAAGGATCTGATGCTGAATGACTGGTCCCTACTCCCAGAGACCCTTGGGCTCCAAGAGAGAGATCTTGGGCATTTAAGTTTTGAGCCCTCTCTTACTGGCAATATGACTTTGGGCAATGATAATGCTATCAATAACCATAATGACTTCTGTTTTGGGGCACTAAATGTGTGCCAGGCATAATGTTAGGTGATTTCACACACATTATCTATTTAAGTAAGTTTGCCTTTTCAACTTTCTTTTTTGGTATTAGACTTTTTGTCAGCTCAGCTTGTTGTCCATTATAGCTCCCATGCCTGTGTCCCGATGGTGATGGTCATGTGATCCAGGAATGGGTGTCTGAGCAGAGATAAGCCAATAGTTCCTTATCCTGGCATATGGGGACTGAGTTGTATCGAGAGAGAGAAAGAATATGAATCTGTGAGTTTCTGGGTATGTCATTGTTGCATATAAAATTCAGGAGCAGCTGAGGAGCAGAGGGAGTTAATTCCTGCATGAGAAACAAATAAAGCAGATTGGCAGATTGGTGGAGACAAAAGATGAGAGAAGCCCAGGGACTCTCCATGTCCAGGTACCAGTGTTCTATGGATTTCCTGTTATTGACCTATTCCTAGACTCTGTGAAAGAGCCCAAGTTCTAGCAAAATATTCCCTGTCTTGCTGGAGCTAATATGAATGAGTTCTCTAGCCATTATAACAAAAGAGTCCCAAATATACCAAGCTACATTGCTTTTGTGCAAAGGGGAATTGTCAAAATTAAATGGGACCATATGTCTGAGGAGACTTTATAAGCTGAAAGGATTTATTTAAAATGCTAAGGCTTGTTGGATGATGATAGTGGCCATGATGATGACAATGATGCTGATGATTAATATCACACTATGCTAGACAAGTTAAGTTGTTTATAAGATGAGAGATGAAGGGGATTTTCTAGTGGAAATCAAACAATACTGAAGTTATCTGGTATTGTGTGGAGTAGATTTGAATTTGATGCTGAACCCAGTGGTTACCAGAATCACTAAGTTGCTAATCTAAAAGTTTGAGCTCAATGAGGATGAAACTTGGGTCAGCTGGGTTCTCTCTTAACAAAGCCTTATGAGCTATTATCCCAAATCTGCCACAATGGGTCTCCATCCTCCCTCTCAGGAGGAGGATGTGTTTCCTCTCCTTGCTGCTGGGAACCCCTGACCCTAACATTAATACCACTATCTTGAACTTGTTCCGGACAGCTATTCAGTATGACAGGGGGCTAAATTGCAGTCCTATGGAGTGTATGTACCCTGAGCAGGTCACCTTAGGCTGGTGAGGAGGTCATGAATATGTTAGAACGATGTCATTGAAGAAGATCACTCCAGACACAAGCTCTATGATTTTAATAGTCAGCAGCAGAGTTCTATCTTGGGCTGACAGGGCCAAACCCACTGAACTCAGTAGCATTAGGCCAGAAGGTAGCTGAAAGGACCTGGTTGACATTTCTGACACCTTTGATGGATATTAGCCCTGCTTGATCTCCAGTGTCCTTCAGGGTTGAGGATGGGAGGTGTTCGTCATCATGATGTGCTCACATGTGAACTCCTGGCTTTATACAGATCTCTTCTGGGGAAAACACTGCTATTTCTCCAAGATGGGACATGTCCTCAGAGGCTGTGGACTCTCCTATTATTAGAGACACTGGCACCGGAAGCCTTTTGGGGGATGGGAGGAGTAATATTTTTACCTACCCAATAGCTTTAACCATTGTCTTTTCTTTCCTTTGTGTTCTCTTTCTCCTGTCATTAAATAAGATGTTTGTGGGAAAATGGCATGCAAATACTTTAGTTATTCACTCATTCATTCTTTTATTCAACAGATGTGTATTGACTATGTGACAGGTACTATACTAGGATTTCTTAATACAATAGGAAGAGAAAGACATGAATCTTGGTGTCATAGGACTTATATTCCAAGGGAAGAAACAGACAAAACACTAAGCAGTAAAGGAAATAATGTTATATAGTAGTGAATGCTGTGAAGGAAATAAACCAGGGACAGAGATAGAGAAAAACAGAAAGAAACTACTTATTTAGGGAGGCCAAAGCATACTCCTCTGCTAAGACCTAAAAGAGGAGAAGGAGCCAGTCCTTCAAGATAGGGGAAACAGTATGGGTAAAGGCCCAAGGCAGGAAAAAGTGGGTGTGTTCAAGACATGGAATATGGCCAGTGTTACTGCAGTGACCTTAAGTAAACATTTAATCATTTGGAAAATGGGAACAATCTAATATAATAAAAGAGAAACATGCAAATTGACAGTTACCACCAGCCAATCAGAGCGGCTGTATGCAAATTAGCCCGGCCAACAGCCATGGAGCTAGAGCAAACCAAAGCTTCTGTTGCAACTGCCTGCCTAGGCTGGCTGAGCCTCTGCTCACAGCCACGCCCACCAGCCAATCAGAGCGGCTGTATGCAAATTAACCCAGCCAAGATGGAGGCTGGCAGGGCAGCTCTGCACTGGGAGCCTCCACAGCCGGCATAGCTGTGCCAGGTGTGTCAGCTCAGTGGGAGGGGGGGGTCTGGCCTGGGGCCTCCTCGGGGCATCCAGGAGCAGCTGTCCTGGGTCTGCTGCCTAGCTCCGCCCCCGGGAGCCTCTGAGGAGTATCCAGGAGCGCCTGTCCTCCACCCCCTGGGGGCCTCCCCGGGGCATGCAGGAGCATGGGGCCTCTGCAGGGTGTGCAGGAGCAGCCGTCCTGGGTCTGCTGCCTGGCTTTGCCCCCCAGGAACCTCTGTGGGACATCCAGGAACGCCTGTCCTGGGTCCACTGCCTGGCTCTGCCCTGGGGAACTCCGCAGGGTGTCCAGGAACACCCATCCAGGGTCCGCTACCTTCATCCACCCCCCAGGGGCCTCCACAGGGCTTGCGGGAGCATCTGCTGTACAGTACAGAGAATCCGAAGCCAGTTCACTGCCCAGCTCCACCCAGGGTGTGTTTGCTCAGCAGCAGGGCCCCACCGAGGGATTCTGCAACAGTGTCCACCCCTGGCTTGCCACCCAACTCTGTGCCAGGCGTGTCCCCTCAGTGGTGTGGGCCCACCAGGCGTGTGCAATCATGGGCCCTCCAGTCGGAAACGTCCAGGCCTGCACTCACCAGCCTTCCCACCCCCCAGTGCACGAACCCTGAAGGGGCTGTGGGCAGCCTGAAAATGGCCCTCAGCCCCTCACCCAGGCTGGCCAGGCATGCCAGCAGGTGGACATCCCCCCCGAGGTGTCCCAGACTGCAAGAGGGCACAGGCCGGGCTGAGGGACCCCCACCCCCCAAGTGCACAAATTTTTGTGCACTGGGACCCTAGTAATACTTATATCCTGGGTTATCATAATTATGAAATGAGGTAAGCATTAGAGTCAGTCAAGTCTTCTGAGAAGCAGATGCCAAGATAGGATTAAATGTGCAACATATTTATTGGGAGAAATGTGTTGAAGGATGAAGGGGAGGAGAAGAAGCGACTAAAGGTGAGAGGGTCTTCAGACCTCAGTGCAGGTCTGCCATCTATCAAGGATACAGGAAAGGAAGATGTTTCAAGAAAGATTTGACCGTAGGGGAGTGCTTGAGCCCAAGCTGCATATTAGAGGAGTCTCGCAACTCAACAGGAGTGGGTCTATGGCAGCATCACTGTGGTGGTGGGTACAGGAGCTAGCATGTGATACAGTTGCACAGAACTAAACACATACACACAGATCCTCACACATAAGTACAAATAAAATCTGACTAAGATGATTGGATTTTATCACTGTCAGTATCCTGGTTGTGCTAGCCTATAGAATAAAAGGGTAATATGCAAATAGACTGAATGGCAGAACAACCAAACAACCAATCAAAGCTAATATGCTAATGATATGCTAAGGCTACTCAACTGCTCGCTATAACATGCACTTTCCACCAGGAGGCAGATGCTCTGACCAGTAGGTTAGCTTGCTGCTGGGGTCCGGCTGATGGAGACTGAGTGAGATGGGCTTGACACACCCTGGAGCCCTCCCGCAGTCCCTCCCCTGCCTGATCCTGCACTAGTGGGCTCCCTCAGTCTGGCCTGTACCCTCTCCTAATCTGGGGCCTCTCTGGGGATGTCAGAGAGCCAGTTTCAGCCTGATCCTGCAGGCCACTGTTCTTGGGAGGGAGCCAGATGCAGGGCTCATGGCTGGTGAGGGCTGCTGAGGCAGCACAAGCCTCTCCCAAAGGGGACTGATTGGGCGTGAGCCTGTGGCAGGCACAGTGAGACTGGGATGACTGTGTGTGGCAGATAGGAGCTGCAGGTGGCATTGGACTGTGGGTTTTGGCCTAAACCCTGCAGGCCACCCAGAGGGACCCCACCCATGCACGAATTTGTGCACCAGGCTTCTAGTTGTGCTATAAGTATACAAGGTGTTACCATTGGGGGAAGCCTGGTAAAAGGTGCGCCACAGGATCACTCTGTATTTTATTTCACTATTGCATACAGATCTATACTTACCTCAAGATAAAAAGTTCTATTAAAAAATTGTTAGCGTTCCTTGTTCTAATACTCGGTATTTGTTGAATTAACCCATTTATTTTTTCAGCCAGTTCTGCCTCTTGAGAGTGATAGGTTGCATGGGATTTCTGTTCACCCAATGAGAGAATGTTTCCACTTACTTTCCAAATGTACCTCTGGCTTCAGCTTCTCCAGTGTTCTCTGTTCGTTCATAGATTCATGATTTTGCAGACATCCTTCACAACCTCCCTTGGAGTTCTTGCCTGCGAACTGAAGAATCTCAATAATTTTAGTACAACCTCAGTGTTCCTCTGGTTGTTTAAACTGCTCTTCTCAGGTTTCTCCCCTGTGCATGTCTTCCTTTTTAAAAATTTTGGAATCAGAACCACACTCAGCCACAGCCCAGTCCTGATCGCACCATGAGTTGGCACGGTGTGGGACCTTCTATTCCATTTTATTTTCCCTCTTCCTCTTTTTTTTCTTTCCTTTCTAACATGATTGACTACAGAAACACATTAAATGGAAGTCTTTGGGAAAGACTCCCAGGTGAATTCTGTGGGTCTTAACTGAGAACTCAGAGCTGTGACTCTATTAAGTAGGAGAAAACTCCTTGCTGCCTTTCCACACCTATTCACAGAGCCTCACAGGAGCTTTTGGCTTCTTCCCATCAGTTTTGCAGTTTAATATTTAGAAAAACTTCATGCCATCCTGTAAAATCTGAAAGCATACTGCACACTCCATACTCTGGGGAATTTATAAATAAGGTAAATAAATTTGAGCTCAGTTCTAATTCAACAGAGATGCACATTTACTCCTCCCAGGTGTGTCCTCCTTGTAGGTCAGGGTTCTGTTTTGCCACATCCCATCCCCACAGCTCACTGCCCAGCCCACACAAGGAAAAGGAAGATGATGTGGCTAAAAAGTAGAACTACGAACGGTGGTCTCACTTACAACAAAATCCTAGAGGCAGAAAGGACTGAGGTCGTCCGATTTCTAATTTAGTGCTCTTCCTCCTCCAGGAACTTGTTAGACAACCTTTCTCATGGCAAGTCCATAGCCTGTGGCCCTCAGGAGAGACACAGGTCACTCCACTGATGATACTTCTCTTCTAGTTGATCTCCTTTCTCCTCATTATCACACATGCTTGTTTTCAGGTCATTTTGTGCACATCAAGGGGAGACAGGTGACAACCACTTCTTTTTACCCACTTACATGTGAGTGTCTCCATGGAGGTATGATTTGGTGACAGCAACCTGCTGATGGAGTTACACAGATCTGGGTTCAAATATTTATTCCTGTACCTACTGAGTGGGTGACCTTGAGCAAATAACTAACTTACCTTCAGGTGATTTCTTTACCTGAAAAACATTTCTCAAAAGGTTGAGATGAGAAGTGGGGTCATGTGTGTAAAATACCTGAAGTGCTCAGCACAGTATCTAGCATGTAGTAGGTGCTTTCATTATGATTACTTACATTGCTAGTGGCAGCTGTAGTAATCTCTTGAACACTTACTACATGCTAGATACTGTGCTGAGCACTTCATATGCAATATTTATTTTTACTCCTCACAAGCACCCTATAATAAAGTTGCTATTTTTATTTTCCACTTTACAGATGAAAGAGCTGAGGCTGGGTTAAGTTACTTGTCCAAAACTACATAGCTGGATAATGGTGGAGCCAAATTCAACCTCAGATTTTCCTGACACTTAGGAAGGAGCCCTAACCCACAGCTCCATGTCCATCCCCCTTCCTCCTTCAGAGAACCTCAGTACACTAATCAGGGAGTCACCTCACATCTTTCATGGGATGAGAAAGCATGTCAGTAAAGAATATGCATATCTTAACTAGAAAGAGCCACAGTACCTCGCACTCTGTGTTTATGTAATTATTATGAATTTCAAATTAATGTCATCTGCATTAATAGTGTCACACATTAAAGAAACATAACATGATGTTTAGGGCACTTTCTGGCTTTAAAATTTGGTAATTCTTTACACAAAGTGAATTGCAGGGAAATAAACAACTAAATAATTGAATAATAGAGAAGGCAAAACAGAGGCTAGTTTTGATCAAGGTTATTTTAGGAACCACAAAGCCATGACCATACTAACACAAAATGGAAGGGCCTCCACCTATCCAATGCTCTCTGAACTTGGTGGTTCTAAAGCAAGATCTGAGGCTTACAAGTTTCTGTAACCACTTATTTCAAGGAGGCATGGGGACTTTTGTCAGTGTGTTGATTCCTACTACTTAATTTTTTGAAGCTGTTCTGTTAATTTTTTCTAAAGTTTAAGGTATAATCTTGGAATATTGACCACTTAATTAAAGGTTATGCATGATTTGTTAATAAAGATTTTTATCTTCATATAGTCATTTCCAAGGAATGTGAAGCAGCAATCTCTTGGTAGGAAGAAGAAGCGGGTGACTCTCCTAGTGTTAGTCCCAAGAAATGAGCATGGCACTGCGTAAGGAGATGGGTTGTAGTGCATCTAGGCAGCAGCACTGTGCAGCCTGAGCCAAAGACTCAAACTGACTCAGATATAAGTCTCTGAACCTATGAGCTTGGGTGTATTCAAGATTGGAAAGGACATACTAGTATTACTATAGGGCAGCTGAGAAGAGTAGATGAGATTATGTATATGCACGAACCAGTGCCTGCTCCTTTGCTGGTTCATGCGATAAATATTTCTTGAGTCCTCTGTGTGCCAGGTGCGTGCCATACGCCAGGACTACTGTGGGTCACACTGCTTACATTAGAAAATAAGGCAGGTTGTTCCTACCCTCAAGGAGCTCACAGTCTAATGGAAAAGACAGATAAAGAAGTCATAAGTTAATTATATAATTACAAAATATGATAAAGGACATGGAAAAGAATTTCTCTCTCTCTCTCTCTCTCTCTCTCTCTCTCTCCTCAAGTGAGGAGAGAACTGAAGGACGAAGGAGAGGTATCAGAGAGGCTGGCGAGCCAGACAGGGTCTGATCCTGCTAGATGTCCTTGCCATTAGCATGAATATTCCAAGCCTGATGGGAAACCTTTGAAGAGGTTTATGTGGGAGAACAGCATGATCTGATTTACATGTTAAGAAGACTGCTCAGATGGCCACCTGGAGAACAGATGGAGAGGAGGGCAGAGGTGGAAGCCCGGAGGCAGATAGAGAGGTTGCTAGACTAGGTGAGATTAAAAGAGAGATGCTGGCAGCTAGACTGGTGTGGAAGCAGGGAGAGCAGCATGAGTGGCTCAGAGATGTTGTTTGGAGTCAGAACCAGCAGTACTTGATAACAGACTGGTTTTCCAGATGAGAGAAGGTAAAGAAGTAAGGACGAAGCCTGAATTTTTGGTGTAAGTAATAGGAAGAACAAAGGTGCTGTTAACTAAGATGGGGAAGACTGATTTATGGGGAGAAACAAAGAGTTCTGCTTCTGGACATCATAGCCTTCCTCCCAGGTGACAATCCCACATGCAGATGAGGTACGTCAGTGCAGAGGCTATGAAATCCATGTATTTGAGATGTCTGTGAAATATGTAAATGGAGGGATAAAACAGGCTGTGGGGAAGTTGAGAATGGAGGTAGGAATTTGGGAGTCACTGTATTACTATTTAATAATAGCAACTTCAAGCATATAAGGTTCCTCTGTAGTTCTTCAGGCATAGCTGTCAAGCACACCCATTAGGTGGTGTTCCATCATGAGTTGAAGCTGAGTGAGTTTGGAGAGGGCGGAGCATTTGTAGAGGAAGATTTCAGGACTGTTGGAATTTTCTTCTGTGCAGGTTGGGTTGTTCCTCCAGTTTCCACTCCTACAGCTAGGCTGTGAGGGCTCTGTCCCGTGATGCGAGACCTTCTTGGTATTGCAGAATGCATATCAAGATGCCATATTCCTAGGCCTACCTGTGGTGGCCCTCCTTGGTAAACCTGGGTGATGGTGGGTGAGGCTGCTGGCTTGGTTTTTAATCAGGAAGGGTTGGGAGAGCTACATGGATTTCATAGCCTCTGCACTGACATGCCTCATCTGCCTGTGGGATTGTCACCTGGGAGGAAGGCTATGATGTCTCTGGAAAGGAAGACATTGTATGAACTAGTGCCTCATTGCTGCCTTAGCTACCATGGCATACCCCTTCCAAGGAATCAAACTTTGTGCCCCAGGTTATGGCATAAATGCTACATAATGACCTGAAATTTTTATTCCTGTGGAGGCACCTAAGGGAACAGAAGAGAAAAATCAATGGCAGTTTTTGTTCTGTTCTCTATCTTCCCCCACAGGCAGATATAGCCAGAACAGAATCATAATATGGGCTGAAACATAAGGAAATCAGGTTCTAGCTCTCGTTCCACTGCTTACTACCTGTCTGACTGTTTTTTGCAAGTTCCCCTGAGCATCCCAAATCTCCACTGGTCCATCTGAAGGACAGGAGCAGTCTACTTCTGCTCCTCCCTATTCCCAGAGCTGTTTTAAAGATCAAATGAGACAACATTTTGAAGTTCCTTTGGTAACATTAAAGTGCCAGACATTAAACCTTTCAAAAGCAGGAGATACTGTATTCAGCCACACTCCTGCCCTGTGGAAGTTACAGTCTGGTGAGGAGGATAAACACCGAACAAACAATGATAAGAGTGGCCATAAAGGGGATAAGAAGAAGTGTCCTTGGAGGCTTTACCAGTAATAGGGTGACCACTTGATTTTGACCCATGGTTCTCAAAGCATCCTCGTCTCCTGGTTAAACATCTAAATTTGCAAGTTTCACCCCAAACTTACTGAATCAGGAAAGTTTATGTCTTATAAGCTCTCTTGGAGATTCTGATTCGTGTCCAAGATTGAGAACCACTAGTCAAGGCATGCAGGAAGGCCTTCCCGAGAAAATGGGAGGGTCAGAGAAAGAGGAGAACTGGCCCTAGAGAGAACTTAGTCCTTTTGAGAAACTGAATGTGGTGGGAGCAGAGAAAGAGCAAGTGTAGAAGAGAATGGAGGGAAGCAGCCTGGTGGGAGGGGCCTTGTAACCTTTGGGAAAGATTTTGCAATTTATGTTGAGGTCTATGAGACACCATTAACAGGTTTTGAGCAGGGAAGTACTTTTTCTGGTCAATAACATGCTATTATAATTTTAAAACATTTCCTTATAATCTAATAAAGGCAGATAATTATTATTTTAATTAGGATTTACACTCTAATCCAGGACAAGGCAGGCTATAACTATTGGGCAAACCCATGAATATATATATATATATATATATATATATATATATATATATATATATATATATATTCAGCATTGATTTTGTGTTTGGCACTATGTGAAGAATGGTAAAGGATTCAGAAAAGATATGACTGCTTCTTTCAAAGGATGGAGAACCTGAGTGAGAAGACAAGACAAAAAGAAAGGTGCCAGACACTCCTAATGGCCTGGGTTGGCAGGATGCTAGAGACTGGGTGGTTACAGAAGTGCTGGGGAACTCAGAAAAGCCATCCTTGGGGTCACTGGCACGGGCACTGCTGGAAGGCCTCAGCAAGGTAATTTTCTGCAATTGCTGCTGAGAACTTCTCTCTCTTTCCCAGGCTCTTGGGCATCTCTCACAGTTCATTGTTTTGCACTTGGTTTTCAATCCTTTTATTGAAATATGCTCATCACATATCGTAAGTTAACAGCATAACGATATTCCCAAATGAACACACCTTGATCAAGAAACAGGACATTTCAGCCCCATTTCCCCTGAAGCCCTGTTTCCCCGCCCATGTGCCCATCTTCTAGAATCAGTATTCTGACTGCTACTTGCTTCTTCTGTACATTATGGTTCTCTGTTTCTGGCTTCTCAGCCTTACATTTGTGAGATCAGTCTGTATTGTTGCCTGTAGTCACAGGTATTTTCTTCTCATCGCTGTAGGATTTTCCATGGTGTGAATACAGGGCAATATACTTATTTATTCCACTGTTGATGGGCATTTAGGGCGTTTCCAATTTGAGGCTATTGTTTTGTCACATTTCAACCTTTGATCTGGGTTTTCCTCTGCAGTCTGTTCAGGTTCCCCTCATTGTCACTAAATTCATCTCCTCTAAAACTTTGAATGCTCTGTTTTTTTGTGCAAGTTGGCAAAGGAAGTAAATAGAGATGAATTCTAAATAAAAAGTGAACAGCAACAGATAGGTGGTTCAAGAAAACCAAAACTGCCTTCCCCCATCCTCCACCTCCTCTTCCCTCCTCTTTCCCGGGAGCTCGCTGTGACCTACCTAGTGGTGCTGCCAGCGAAGTATCTGCACAACTGGGCAGGGGATTGCTCTCAAGAGCCTGTGGAAGGTGGGAAATCTATCTTGTTCATTTTTATAAATGGCTTGGTGTAGGCACTTTATAAAGGTTTTTTAAATGAGTGAGTTTCTAATAAAACAAAGCACACAAGTTGCTGTGAATATATGCTGTGCCAGGTAGGCCCTGGGAATATAGCAAGGTATGAAATCCTTCTCGTAAGGATCTTTTGAAAAATGTTTGTCAAGCACTTCTCCCTATGCCAGACATCTCAGGTGCTTTATATCCCTGGCCTCCTTTAATTCTTACACAGCTCTGTGGGGCAGTTACTCTTCTTCCCCCATTCGCAGAAGGGGACGCTGAGGCACAGCTGGCCTAAGCAGCATGCCAGGCCCATACTCAGTGTTACAGGTAACATTCAAAGCCAGCGGGTCAGGCTCACACCTGTGCTCTTAATTTCTATGGCTGGTATAAAATTAGCATAGCCAGCAGGAAAGGTTAGGGGAGGAAGGGCAGATGGGAAGCCATTCCCAGCTAGGGTCATGGGAGCCCCAGCTTTTGAGAGGAGGTGGGACTCAGGGGGGACCTTGAAGAAGGGGTGGGGCTTGTTCTGGTGGAGAAGATCGGGCAGGTCCTGTGAGATGGGACCAGCCTGAGCACCCTCCTGGGTAAGCACTGAGGAGGAGAACGCTGGGGGCCCAAGGAGGCTACCTGAAGGGTGGGAGAGGCACATTCTGGTTGTACTTAGAATACACACTCAAGGAAGGTGTTGTGGCAGGTCAACCTACCATGTGCTGCCTGACTCATTATTTCCTGCTCCAGGATCTCTGTGGCTTGGCTGCTGTTTGGCTGTGTGGTTGCCAAACCTCTGTGGCCCTGACTTCTGCATTTTCTGTGAACTTAGCTTCTCTCTCAGTCTCCTAAGTTAGCTCCTGACACCACCCCAAGGACTTGGGATCTTCACCTGGACCCTTAGAGCAAGGATGCCCCCATCTCATCCTCCTGGCTCCTAGCAGAACCCAGCCTCAGGGTCCCTGAGAGCTTAACCTATACTCCCCATCCTGGGTAACCTTCTTCTTCTTCTTCTTTTTATTTTTTTACATTTTATTGATTTTTTTACAGAGAGGAAGGGAGAGGGATAGAGAGTCAGAAACATCGATGAGAGAGAAAGGTTGATCAGCTTCCCCCTACACGCCCCGCCCCAATGGGGATGTGCCCACAACCAAGGCACATGCCCCCAACTGGAATCAAACCCGGGACCCTGCAGTCTGCAGGCCGACGCTCTATCCACTGAGCCAAACCGGTCAGGGCCTGGGTAACCTTCTTAACAATATAAAAATCCATTCACATTTTATCAAGGTTTTAGAGATTAGGTATTAAAACACTATGCAGAAACCTTGCCAGGAAGTAAGAAACACTTCAGAAACCTTTACTCATCCTCTTTCACCACCAACAATTTGATAATTATCTTGAAGACCATATGGTTCAAAAGCCCATCCTCTGCATAGAGATGCTCCTTTCCTGCCTCCCGTTAGGTGTGGCTCAGTGGTTCTCAAGCCAGCTTGCAAAATAGCTTTTCAGAACCACGTGGCAAACACAAAATATGCATATGCTGCATTCATAGACAGTTTATAGGATTTTCAAGCATAGCTTTGACTCTATGTGATGTTTAATTTTTTTCATTGACTTTTGAGTTGAAGTCCCACTGTGCTGCTGAGTGGCTGAGAAGAAAAGTCTTACTACCTCCCAGGAGCATAAGGCACACTTAGGCCTCACTGCCTGAGGGGACCCAGAGACACTGGCAACTGCATGCCCAACCTCACCAGCAGCTAAGATGACACTTTCTAGAGATTTGGAAATCCCTGCCTCTTATGGAGAGATTTAAATCCAATTGGCTCCTGAGTCTATATTTTTGGAGCCAGGAGTCTGTCTCTCTCAACAGACAATGAGCTCATCAAGGGCAAGACTGCTTCCTCTTCTCCTCTCCTCCTTTTCCTCTTTCTTCTCCTTTTCCTACCTTTCCTCCTCTTTCTCCCTTCCCCTTCATCTCCTTATCTCCCTCTTTCTCTTTCATTCTCCCTCTTTCTCTCCTTTCTTCCCCTCTCTCCCCCCCCCCCCCCCCCCCCATATTCCACCACCGAATGTCATTATTTGACTTCAGAGGAAGTCTCTTTTCTTTTCTTTTCTTTCTTTCTTTCTTTCTTTCTTTCTTTCTTTCTTTCTTTCTTTCTTTCTTTCTTTCTTTCTTTCTTTTTTTTTTTTAAGACTGGGCACTTAGAGCTGGATTGTCATGTTCACCTTTCTATCTTTTTCATTATTCTCTGAAAGCACAAACTCAATTTAGGCTTTAGTGAAAAATGAAGAGCATTAGACCAACCTTTTAAAATTGCTTGGTCAGTACTTCCTGCTCGCCTGTACTTCATGGTGCTGTCATCACTGGTAATTATAACATTAAGTATGTACCTGATCAGCAAGTTGCTTTAATTAAAATCCCCTGTTGGTTGTCCAGCACCTCAGGGCTCCTGAAGCATTTGTTCAGCTACTTGGGCTGCTGGCAAAGCTTCAGCCTCAGCAGGGACAGAAGCAGGCTTCCAGAGGTACCCCCAACGGAACCCCCCTCCCCCTGCAATCCCTCTCCTTGCTCTCCCAGAAGTATTCTGCCCACTGTGTAGGGCACCAAGGCAACTTATGCCTCATTGCCATCGTGTTCACCTCTAGAAGGAAGCTGCCTGTGCACAGACAGGGGAACACGAGGCTCCTCAGAAAAGTGAAGGAAACAAACCCTGGAAGCAGCGCTCTTGGCGATTCCTAAGCTGCCTGCAGGGAGATTCCTCCCTGTGCCTTAGTGCATGGGGCCACCAGGCCTTCTCATGCTTCCATGCAGGGGAGCTAACTGTGGGGCAGAGCGCTTTGTACTCCCATGCCCTTCAAGTGTATTTACAGGCCTACAGCTCAGCAAGAGGCAGGCAGACCTGCTTGTAAATCCTGAGCTTCATTTCCTCATTTTAAAGTGGAAAAATAATAGAACGCATTTCTTCTAATTCTTGTGAGAATTAAATGATATATGTAAAGAGCTTTACATGTTCACATCTTCCTGACACATAAACTGTCAATCAGTAGTGTTACTACTACTATTACTACTTCAACTACTACAACAGCAGCAGCAATCTTTCCTAACAGATAACCGGTAAGGAGATTGCTGACTTTTGATGGTTTCCAGGGGAGGGTGGCATCCCTTTCTTACCCTGTAGCATGTCCTTTAGTGCCAGGGAGAGGAGGTGGGTCTTGGACGACTCCGAAGGCTATGGATGGAGAAAGGAAAACCTTGCCAGGATAGAATGAACATGTTGTGGAGACTGAGAGTCTAAATATGAAGCAGCATCAGTCTTTGTAACATTCACTGTACTTAAAGTAAATGCAAATTTCTTTTTGCCAAAGGTTTATATCCTCCTCACCCATATAAAAAGTTACATATTACTTTTTTACTTCACTGAGTATTTATTGGGCACTCATAGATTATCAATAAATATATATTATCAACATTTATCAATAAGTATGTATTTATTCAATCACTCAGTGACCTTCTGTGTACCCCCAACTCTGAGTTGGGTGTAGAGGTGAACAGCTGAGCTGCTCCACAGGAGGAGGAAATGGGGCACAGGGAGGCCAAGGGCCTTCTCTAAGGGATACAGAGGTAGAATTATAATGGACCCCAGCTTTTCCTCACTTACCCTAGTTTCCTTTCTGCTGCACTGCATTGATGACAATAGTCTGTGCCTTCAAGGAGATTGCAGTATTTCCTAAGGGACAAAAGTTAAAAGTAACAAATCATTGAGAGCATCTATTCATTCAACTAATATCTGACATATCTACTATGAGCCAGTTTCTAGGGTGAGTATAAGAAACACATTTTTGTTCATATGGAGTTTATATTTTAGAGGGGAAAACTGACAATAAATAAGCATATAAATAGGTGAGAAGCACTTTTACATATTGTTCAGTACTATAAAGAAAAGAAAATAGGGCACTGGAACAGCAGGCCACGTGGAGAGGGGTACTGTTGAGTTCCAGCGGCTGCTGAGAAAGAGCCAGAGAGTGTGAACTGTCTGTGGCCAGGAAGAACAGGTAAGTGCAAAGGGCCAGAGGTAGGAATGAACCCGGCAAGGAGCAGACAGGAGTCCAGAGTGATTGCCCTAGGAAAGGACAATTTGAGGTGAGGTCAGAGAGACTGGCAGGACCAGACCATGAGACTTGTAAGATATCACACTCCAAAGTCCTAAATTGAATTTCTTACGATCATGGGCCAAAATGTGTTGCTCAACCTATAGGCACTAAATGTAGACCAGACCATTAACGAAGGCTTCCTTTGTGAGGTATGATGTAATATGAGCCTTGAATGGAAAACAAAGGTTATGCATTGTGCTTAGAGAGCCCCAGCATGAACCAGGGCATGGAGGCCCTTTAGGAGCACTTTGGGAAGCCACATTTCCCAAAATCTGCCTTGGAGCATGGATGCTATGAGAAGCTCCTCAACCAAAGACTCTGGGAAAGTCTTTAAAAATTTTTGGGAAATTATAAAGTAGGCTTCCTTCTCTAGGGTTAAAAAAAAATGCCATAAAGAATTGGAGAAGTCTTCCAGCAAAGATACCTGTTTTACGTTTTGTAAATCAATGTATCTCAAGTTTATTTGCTCATGGAATCTTACCTATTTTCAGAACTCCTATTAATACCCCCTAGAATTAAGGTACCAGAGAACACCCTTTGGGAATCACTGCTGAAGGAAAAGCTGGGATTTTTTTGTGGGCCTGAGGGATCAGTAGCTTCAGCCTCCGAATCCCAGGAAGACTGATTCACCACTTGTGCCTACGATTGTTCACGCTGATGATCCCCTCCAGTGACTCAAATCATTGAGTGTCAACTGTGCCTCTGTTGGCTCAGATCCACTTGCTTTATTTTCACTTTGCTAACAGGTCAAGGGAGGGCCTGGAGAGAGGAATTGAGAAGATATGTATTCATAATCTCCCTGGACTCAGCTGTGACTGAGCTGGTTATGAAAATGCTCTTGGACCATAGATGACAGCCCTGTGAACTCCCAACACCAATCTTCTGAAAAGGTCAATATCCACCTTTTAAGGAAAGGTGAGGGACCTTTCCTTAAAAGGGCAGCATGTGAGAGACGGATGGAGGGAGGGAAGATAGGAGAGAGAGAGTGACAGAGAGAGAAAGGAATCAGTGTTAGGTTAAGTGTGTTCTTTGCTCTGATGCCAGTAACATCAAATCCATGTTTTCAAACTCCTGTTGGTGACCGTGACCTTATTTATGTTTGCCAACTACTTAGATGACTCAGGGTTGGTCTGAGGCTTATGAATCTTAGAGATGGAAGAGACACTAGTGAGAAATCATTCAATCCACTCTCCCAGTAAGAACTTGGACAGTGGTTCTAAATTCTGGAGGATCATGGATCCCTTTGGGAATCTAATGACAGCTATACACCTGGAGAAAAATCCCAGATAGATATTCAAATAACATTTCACCCATAACATCAGAGGTTTACAAGCCTTTTTATATGTTTTATCTATAATATATTCAGTAACATTTTCTTGAATACCTATTTAAATCACCTTAATTGATCGTATTCTCTCTTCTGATAAAGTAAACACATTCTTTAAAATGATTCACACAATTCTGGCCTGTGTGACTCAGTTGGTTGTACCAGGAAGTTGCCGATTTGATTCTTGGTTGTGGGCACATGTCCCGGTTGTGGGCTTGATCCCTAGTGGCAGATGTGTAGGAGGCAGCCGATCAATGTTTCCCTCTCTTCACTGATGTTTCTGTCCCTCTCCCTTCATCTCTAAAATCAATAAAAACATTAAATAAAATCAATGAAAACAGCCCTGCATGCAGTACCTCACTACCTACTGGGCTTATCTGGCACTACTCACTCTGCTCTCATTTGCAGCCATGCTATGTCCCTTCTGGGGATTCTTGTACTCACCATGCTTTACTTTCCACAGTGCCTTTGCATATGCTGTTTCCTCTGCCTACCATTTTTTTTCTTGCCTTGTTGCTCAGACAGAACCTTCTTATCCTTGAGATAGCAGTTCAGGGATTATTTCCTCAAGAATGCTTTCTTGACTTACTTTACCAGACTCTATATATCAGATTATTTATTCTGTGTTCTCATAGCACTGTGGACATCCTATATAATAAAAAGTTAATGTGCAAATTGACCCTAACAGCAGAATGATCCGAACGACCGCTTGACCAGTCACCATGAGGTGCACTGACCACCTCTTGGTCCTTTTCTCTGGCCAGAAGGCTCTGATCACCCAATGGCCAATGGGGAACTAGGGGCGATTGGCAAGGGATGTGGGTGATGCCAGACCAAGGCTCCTGCCCGACCAGTCGTCCCCCACACACAGAGCAACCTGAGGCAAGGGCGGGGCTGGTGAGTGGGTAGAAAGGCCGACCTCTTGGTTCTTTCCCACTGCCGGCAGGTTCCAATCACCCCGGAAAACAGGGAGGTGGGGGTGGGTGGAAGTGGGGGGTGGGGTTGGCTGTGGGCAGCTGGGGAAGATGGCTCTGATCATAGGCCAAGCCTAGGGACCATACCCATGCATGGATTTTGTGTGCCAGGCCTCTACTTTCTTTTTAAAGTGCCTGTCACAGTTGAGTTTTACATTTCTTTGTAAGAGTAATTTCTTTGTGAGGGTCTTGATCACCCACTAGATGGGATCCAGAGGGCAGAGAATGGGTCTTCATATACAGTAGGTGCTAGTTATCCACTGTGTGTGGGATGAAGGGATGGTTTTTTGTCACTGGTGTGCATTATATTTCAAGGTAACCCATTTCGTGTTGCCTGGGCTTCTGATTCTGATAAGTGACAATTTATTGATTGTGTTCATTATACTGACAAATTATGAGAGGTTTGTCCTTCTCTAAGCAAATCAGTGAGCACTTCAGTCTTCACAAAGCTATTTGCCAGGTCTCTACAATATAAATTTTTCCTCAATGAATAAATCTACTAGCAGAACTTGGACTTCATTCTGCCCACCCTCAGGCTGTAGAAGTGTATAATAACCACATCCATCAGCAGCTATCATCCTCTCTTCCTCTCTCCCTCCTCTCTTTCTCCCTCCATCCTTCACTTCTTTCTTCCATTCCTCCTTTTCTTCTCTCTTCTAGCAGTTGTCTAGGCTCACATGTACACACACACACACACACACACACACACAGAAACTCTTGAAGGAAATTATGTATATGTGTATACCTGGTAGGTGGGACTGGGTGCAAAGTAGGACAAAATTTCACTGACAATAATTCCAATTCATAGTTGAAACCAACTCTGTATGGTGGTAAGACACTAAGACCCCTTCTAGCTGATGATCCCCTTGCCCCTGTCCCTCCTCTCTACCAATATGACCTTATAATGTCAGTACTACTCAACTCTCAAGCCCTCATACCTTTCTCATCAATCATGATTACATGCTCACCCTTCCCCTGCCACTTGGTCAAGCTATGTCCTGGGGACTTCCCACAGTGAGGAGGAAAGGTAGTAAACCTAGCCTCATAAAAGGGGAGAAGGCAAATGCATTCCCTTTCTTATGTCCTCTGCTGCAGTGTTAGAACATTTAACTAAAATGTTCTAAAATGTCTCCTTTCCCTTTGTCACCCGCCATCCAAATATCAATGGCCTTTGAATCCACAGTTCCCCAGATGAAACTTACCTCCCCACTCATAAAGGAGGAATTTGGATGGAGCTAGATGTGGAAAGGTATGCTTCCACAACCCAGGTGCTCATAGCACACCACTTGTGTTGAGACTACACAGTCAAATGCAGCACTTGGCAAAGCTGCTCTGATAAAAATGAGTCCTGCTGCTACACACTCCTCACCTTCTTCCTTCCCCATGTGGTGCAGCTGCAATGTTTGGTACATGATGTGGAGGCCTGGAGGCTATAGTAATCAGCTGCTGCCTTGTTGCTATTGGAAATGTCCAGGGCTGTACTGCCCCTCCCACAGTTGCCCCTACCCAGGAGCATGAGTGTCTTCCTTGAAGAATTGAATGTTAATCATGTTGTATATAAAGTCCATTAGTAGAGAAAAGTTTGTTGGTGAAAAAGTCAATTGGTACATGAAATACAAAAATCCAGGCACATGAGATGTAGTTGTGTGCCCCGGTGGAGCACTGGAATGATGAGTGAGCCCTAAAAGAGCCCCGGGTTCAGATTTACCCTCCAGTTTCTGCTTTTTCTGAAGTGTTATAGTGGAGCTTTTCTTGAGTTTTTGTACTCATGTATCCTTCCAATAAATCAGTTACTTGAGGTAACTGATTGCCGCCACAAGAGTCTATCTAGCTGGAACCTATCCTGGGGTTCTTAATATATTTTCTTTTTAAATATATTAGTTATGTTTTGCCTATCAGATTATAAACTTGAGGCAGGTTCCAATTTATCTTTCTAGCTTCTTATGTAACATTAGGATAAAGAGAGAAAGAGAAAGAGGAACAGACCAAAAAGGGAGGAGATTAAGAAGAGGGGCTGGAGGCAGGTGAGAAGAATGGAGGGAAGTAGGGAAGAGGTAAAGTTAGTTTTTAGTATGTATGTGGTACCCTGCACAACCTGCCTTTCACCATACTACACACCATGGCTGGGGTGAGAGTAGGGAGGAGGTGGGATGAGGATGGAAGGAACTTTTTCATTAAGAAAAGCCAGGCAAGCTCTTGTTCAGAGCCAAGTTTTGTGTTTTTTTTGTGTGTGTTTTTTTTTTGAGAAATTAGTTTTGATGGATATTTTTGGAAGCTGAGAAAATGGACAGTTATTTCACTGTTAAGTCTGCCTTATTTCAATTTGGCAAACACACATTTCTTCACCCTGTTTTGTGCTTAGATAGCGCTGACATGAGCAGCACTGGCAGGGCTGTATTGACTCTGAAGGTTGATGGTTATTCAGTAGCTCCCCAGGCCTCAATGAGCACAGCCCCCAGCAGAACCTGCCTGATATCCTCCAGAAGGCCATTAGAGGGCTCCCGAGAACACTAAGCAAAATCAGATGGAAGCCACCCTAGAGGTTCAACTATAATGGCAGTGGTTATTATGATTACCCAACACTGCAAAAGGATAGAACTGGATTTGGATGGTAAAGATAAAAATGAAGAAGTATCTGCTATGAATACAAGAGAAGAATTTACTGCATTGGAGGGTGCTCAGATTAGATTAACTTGTATACAGTATGTATGCAGTATTCTAGATATGTTAAAACCTTGATTCCGGGTACTATATTATCTTGGGAAAAATTAGTTCCTCTAAGTCTTAGCTTTCCTACTTAAAAAATGATAGAATGATGCTGAGGTAGTGAGAGTCTGGCTTTCCAAGGTCTTTTAAGTTATAACTTCCTATTACTATAACTTATAGGAACCACATTAAGGAATGACCTGACAGAAGTGGCTTATTCAAAATGAAGAGGGTTGACTCTGTCCCCCAAACAGGCCTAGCAAAATGGTCACTTACCTATTATACACTTAGAGTAATAGTTAGAATAGGTTGTAAATCTTTGATGAGCAATAAGCTAGATACAGTATATGGTGTGAATCAAACAGAACAATTATAGCCAAAAGACTTAGATTGAAATTTTGACTTTATTTACTAGCTAATCACTTTATGTCTTAGTTTGTTCATCTGCAAAGCCGAGATGATCCAAATTGCCTTGCCTACTCCAAGGTAGGAAGGTCAGATAAGATAATACAATGGAAGTACATTGCTTGATTCCAAGTCATACAAGCATTCAACTATTAATAGATGCATTAACTTATGTGATCCATAAGTGACATAGTACGTGTGAATGTCATAGTCCTTTCTTTCCTGAACTTAAGATCCCACTAAATTGCATTATAACTATAGTTTTTCTTTGCAACATTTTTCCAACAGAAAACAAATTAGAAAAGAGACATAGAAATATTTCTGAGGTATAGAGGAATAGAAACCAGTCTTGCAGATCTTAGAATTGGAAGACTGAGCAAAACCGGTATTATTTGTAGCCAGTATTGAGACTATGTTTGAAGTAGGAACTAAGTTTGGTCTGCATTCATTTATTCATTCACTTCAATTGCTTAAGGTTCTAGGAATACAAATTTTGGAATTTGGGAAAGAATTGGAATCTTGCAATGGGCTTGTTTATGTATTCATCCCTTCAAGCATATGTTGAGATGTATGTATTTTTCAGACACCATGTGAGATACAGTAGGCAATACAAAGATGTGCAAACTATGATCTCTCCCTTGAAGGAACTCTGAACACTCTGCCTGTCACATAGTAAATAATACAGAGATAGAGATAGTACCTAGATTTTTGTTTTTGTTGTTTTAAAACCAACGAGACATGGATGTCAGGAGGTAAAATAGTGATTAAGAACAAAAGGCTATGGAGTCAGATAGTTTTGGGTCTAATCCTACGTCTGTTGAGTAGACTAGCTTTGTCCTTGTCTAAACTCCTTTTTAATGCTACCTACCTTGAAGAGTGGTTGTATGGGTTAAATAAACTGATGTAAAGCACAGGGGGTAGCGCATGTTAGTAAACACAGAATACATGGTAGTTATTATTGGTATCATCATCATTACTATAAGAGGTCACAATACCAAGTCAAGCTAGATTTCCTAGATAGGCACTGGGAGCCATGGAAGTTCAAAGGAGGGAACACTCAGCAAAGGCTTTGTGGGGAATGACTCTCAGGCTACAAGGAGAAGGGGATTTTCCACTGATAGATATAAGGAGAACATCATTCCAGAGAGGGATGGAAAGAGGGAGAGGGAGAGGGAGAGGGAGAGGGAGAGGGAGAGAAGCAAGAAAGAATGTGTCAAGTACTAGGAATGGTAAAGCATTCATTCTGCCATAAACCAAAAGCTCATATTGTGTTCTACTTAATGTATTCATTCTGACTTTGAAATTTCCATAAAGATATCTTGCCATGTCTCCCTGTGTAGGAAATTGCCTCAATTATTCTAATGTTTTGCTGGTCTGAATTGGAAGGCAGTTATGTGAAGTCTTGAAGATGATGAAATTTGTCTTCTGGAATTTTCAGCTGCTTTTCCCTTTACAGTTCCCATCTGGTTGGAGCCCCCCACTTTGCCTAGTCATCCAGGATCTTCATGTACTTAAAAAACAAAACAAAACAAAATAAAACAACTTCATTCATTTTTCTTAAGACCTAGTTAACATATGTTTCTTGAGGGGAAATTAGAACACACAAGGAAAAAACAGCCTCCTTTGACCTCAGTGGTATTCGACCCAGCAACCCCATGGAACACATTCTTAAAAAGGACCTGATAAACTAATTTATAATAAAGTGAAATGGTTTTCAATGTGACCTCATCTGAGGGTCCTTTGCTTTTTGAAAAGGCATAGAGCTTCAGATAAATGAATTGGAATTGCAGGCATTCATAGGCTCACGGGAAAGCCATTTGGGGTGATAAGGTTAACACCAGAGTGTGCCTAAACAATGAGGGTATATCATTGACCACTATAGAAAGATGTTGATTTTTTTAACTTTAAAATATTTTATTGAAAATTATATATATATATCTCACGAGATACACATATTTTAGTGTACATTTGGATGAATTTTGACAGTTGCATGTACCTGCACAAACCTCATGCCTATCAAGATGTATAGTTCCATCACCATAGAAAGATACCTCACACCCTTTGCCAATAATACCCTACAGAGGCAACTACTGTTATTTCTTTCAGTGCAGTTTTTTGTTGTTGTTGTTGTTCTAAAACTTTCCATAAATGAAACTATACAGTAGTGTTTTTCTGTGTCTGGCTGCTTTCACTTAGCATACTATCTATTAGATTCATACATGTTATTGTGTATCAGTTTGTTCCTTTTTATTGATGATTAGTATTCAATTATATAGTAATATTATAAATTATTTATACATTTTCTTGTTGATGGAAATTGGGGTTATTTTTAGTTAAGAACTATTATAAATAAAGTTGCTATGCACATTATTATGTAAATCATTTGTCTATCATTAGTTTTTTAGCAATTTGATTATGATATGCCCTGGCAAAGCCTTACTTGTATTTATCTTGCTTAGGATTATTGTAATTCTTAAATTTGATTTGTATTTTTCATAAAACTTGGAAAAAAATTTTACCATTATTTCTTCAAATTTTTTCCTGACCTAACCTTTCCTCTCTTTCTGTTAGGCCTATTACATGTATGCTACACTGCTTACTGTCTATATAAATAAAAGCCTAAGGACCATTATGACTGGACAACCAGACAACTGGCTGGTAGCTATGATGTGCATTGACCACCGGGGTCAGACGCTCAATGCAGGAGCTGTTCCCAGTGGTCAGTGTGCTCCCACAGCTAACCTCCCATGGCCAGCCAACTTCCCACAGCTGACCAACCTCCCGCGGTCCCTCCCACTGGCTGGCCCTGATCAGCCTAGATCAGGACTGGGAAAGATGGCCCAGTTGGCCCCCAATCGGCCCCCAATCACCAGTCAGGCCAAGGGATGCCCCCCATCTGTGCATGAATTCATGCACTGGGCCTCTAGTTTTTCATAAGTCACTGAGGCTTTGCTATTTTCTTTTCATGCTTTTTCAAGTTCATGCTTTTTAAGTTCACTGATCTTTTCTTTCACAGTGTCATCTATTGTTAAGCCCAACTAGTGAAATTTTTATTTCTATTACTGTATTTCTCTATTCTAGAATTCCCATTTGGTTATTTTTTTTTACCTACCATTTTTCTATTGTGATTCCTTTTTTGTTTCTTCATTAAGTTAACATTTTTCTTTAAATCTTTGAATATGGTTATAGTACCCATTTTAAAGTCATTGATTGCTAATTCATTCTTCTTTATTGTTTTCAATCTCTTTCTACTAACTTATTTTTCTCCTGGTTATGGACCACGTTTTCTTACTTCCTTGCCTTGTTTGGTCATTTTTGTTGCATGCTGGATGTTATTGATGCTACTTTGTTGACTGTTTTGATTTTGTTGTCTTCCTTAATAATAGGCAGATTTGTGGATCTCCTTTTTTGTATAGTTCTCTTCTTTCTTGTACCATATCCCACAAATTCCAACCACTTCAGTAGCCCTGAACCCCAATATCTGTCTCCTGGGCTCACCAAGATCATGTTTGGGTTCCTTCTTTTTGTGCCACAATCCACCAAGTGCCTCCAGATATAAAACTGAGTCAATTGATTAGCTTGTCTCATGCAGTTCCCTTTTCTCAGGGATCAGTTTTTGCTGCTTCCTGTCCAATGTCTGAAAACAGTGATTTTGTATGCATTTTTCTGATTTTATACATTTTTGCATCAGGACCTATAGCTTAGTACCAGTTATTCTATCTTGACCAAGTGAAAGACCACATAAAATAGTACTATTAGTGTGTTTTACCTTTAGAGAAACCAAGGCATTCACGAGGATTATCTAGGATCACCGCATTACTAGTCCATGGCAAAGATGGGAAAATAGCAACAGTTTTCAGCTCTTGGTTTCTCTAACCAACCACACAGCCTCTTGTAGAAAGTGTATGTTAGCAGATTATGGGGATAAATTGATAATCATGAAAACCAAGCTATATTTATTTCATAGGGAGACAACAGATCTCATGGTTCTAAGCTCTGATTTATTTCAGTTCATTAGGGAAGTTTGCCCCTGACTCACTTGCAGTTGGATGGGGCCATGAAGCTAGTACAAGACAATGAGTTGTTAGCAGAAGTGATTTGTGTTAATTCTGAATGAACACTTACTGTTAGTTGAGTCTTCTAGTCTTTCTTTTCATTACATCATGGTAACTGGCAATGTTTACGTTGATGGCTCTGTCATTCTGGGTCTCTGAGTGACCAAGGGGAGCAAAGACTGCTTCTTAATGATTAATTCTCAGTGGACAGGAAGCATGAATAAGAAATATACCTTTGTTTTAAGCCACTGAAATTTTAGGGATTGTATGTTTTCATAGCACAACTTAGCCCATCCTAAGTTATATAGAGAAAAAAGTTTTGATAAAACTCAATTGTCTTAAATTGGTTTCCCAGAAGCAGACCTTGAGCTGAAATTAGTATGAAAATGACTTATTGTAGAAGCACTGCCAGGGGAGACTGGTAAAGGAGTGGGGGAAGCAGGATAGGGAAGGGAAGAAAGGAGTGTCTCAGATAAAATTCCTTCAGGAGACTTCTGGAACTTAAGTTTTGCTTTGGTATTGTGTCAACTCAAGGCAAGAGAGTTGGGCTTTCTTATGCCCACACACAGCCAGAATTGTGGAGGAAAGGTGGTGCACAGAAAATCCGTAGAAGATGCTACAGGGGGTCTGGGTGAAGCACCAGTGTGGTTCACTAGTGTGATCACAAGGGAGGAGAAAAAGCTCTACCTTTATTTCTAGTTCTGTACAACAGGAAAATCTTTAACTTCTTATGTATTATAAAAATGGCATGAGATAACCTAACTGCAATATTATATGAAGATAAAGGCTGCTGGTTGCAGGAGTCTCTGATGGAAAGGCCTTTCCTTTTCTGTGTCATGTCAGTAAACACAGCATAGTATAGCTACTGAACCCCCTCCCCTCCATATGTTTGTATTTTCTTCTACTTTCTCAGCCTGTGAATCAACTTAGAACACACACAAAAAAAGGGCTTCAAAATTTTCCCTCAACTCTTGTTATTTATTATTTGCGGGCTGCCAGCAGGGTATTCAGACCCCTTTGCTATACAAAAGACATGGTTCACAATTGCTTGTTTCCTTGTCACCATTTGATTTACTCCCTCATCAGTCCAGCCTGAGTGATGCTGCCTCCTTATTTGGCTTAGCTCTCAAGGCTTTGGGGAGCTTGTCTAATGGAGAGATTTTTTTTTTTTTACACTAATAGAGCTGAATGAGTTACAATGCCTTTGTGCTCTTTTGAAAGGTAACACAAATGGAATTTTGCCTACCACAATTTGAAGTGTGCTTTTTGTTTTGCTGTAGTTGGTGGTGCGTGCAGTGGGTGTGAGAGACAGATCAGAGAACTCTGGTCTTTGTGTTTTGGTGTGAGTGATATGGAACAACTCCTAAATTAGGTGCAGTGAAGTGGTTTGGCACCAATTGCCAATTCGAGAATATAGAATCACAACACTCTTTATCTTCTCCCTCATTTAATGACCTCCTCTCTCCATATTCACCCCCCTTTCATTTGTTCACATTTCTGGAGAATGTACTTTCTGATGTAATCTCAGTTCTTCATCCTTATTTTTAACGTGATAATGCCAATTATATAGGCATTATCTTGATGTCTAAACCAATTTTATTATTAACTATAGAAAATCTTTCTTGTCCCTTCCCAATCTATATAGTTTCTACATGTTCACCTTGCCCTGATGATTTAGAGTTGGTCCTTCTTTTTGAATTTTCTGCCTCTACCTCTTTCAACCATTTGCCAAAATAACCTGTCACATCATCTGAGAACATTGATGAGATTGGCTACTTGGCATTGTGTTAAGTCCACAAAACTTGACTAACATGGCTGATCTTTTTTTTTTTTTTTTTTTACTAATTAGGTGGGTACCATGTAGATAGTAAACATATAATGTAAACTAGAGCTCCTGGTCTGAAAGAAGCATTTTTCTCACATTGCCCCAAACAACATTGGCTGGGAAGTCAGTGGTTTTGGCCTTACCAGATGTGTGACCTTGCTGGATAGATTTTCTAATTTCACTAGCATTTTTGAGTCTCACATTCCTGATGTATATCTTAGGATATTTTAAATTATTTGTCAAACATTTGTATGACCCACTGTAGTTTACAAAGTGCTTTTATATATATCTGCCTTCATTTTATCTGCCCAATTACCTGCTCTATTGACTCTACATTATTAAATTGTGCTCCCTGGCCTAAGAAAATGAGGGCTGGGTTGGGCTGGGAAGTACAATTGATATTGCTAAAGACAAATTCTATAAGGGGGTCTCCAAAACCATGTAACTAAGCTTCCAAGGACAATAGCACCAAGACTGCCTAGAACAGGAGGTTGTGAGTTACTTTTGTAATTTTTCAGGAAAGGAGACATAGGGAAGGCCTTTAGGATCAGATAGACTTAGGCTTTAGTCCTGAATCCACCACTTACTACCTGTGTCACCTTGGGTAAATTCTACACATTTTGAGTCCCTTTCCTCATTTGTAAAATGAGAGTTAAAATGCTTACAACATGCAATATTATTGTGAAAATTAAAAGAAATAATTCATCTGAAGCATATATACTATGACTGGCATATAGTAAGTGCTCAATAAAAGGCGACTATTATTCCATTTACTGAATGATCCTTGCTGTGGATACTCTTTGATTATATTTAACTTCAGTCTAATTTAGAGAGCTCATAATGTGGAAAATGACTGCATTCTTCAACCCAGCTGGTGAAAATTCGGACTGTAGAACATGGGAGACCATTATGTCAAAAGACAGACATGATAATATGAAGGGAGCTAGATATTTTTGCCTCGGTGCTGCTACATTATTTATTGAATGAGAGTTGGTTCTCACACAGGTGATACAAGGGGTGGTGGAGGAAGTTATAGATCTAAGAGTGCAGAGCTGTATTTTCATTCCTCATTCCATCAGATACCTAATTGGAATTGGCTTCTGAGTGTCCAGAATTCCAATCCAATCTCTCCATTATGTTGAGTAAGGTATTTCATATTATCTTCTCCTGCTTGTTCATTTCCATAGATATCACTATGCAAACAGGAGACCTTACCATTCCATATAGTAAAGATT
Source organism: Murina feae (assembly GCA_004026665.1). Lineage (NCBI taxonomy): Eukaryota > Metazoa > Chordata > Mammalia > Chiroptera > Vespertilionidae > Murina > Murina feae. The sequence goes on from PVJC01007912.1 coordinate 49,200, forward strand.
CACCTTTACTCAAAATTCCTTTCCTGTTGCTAGAGGTTCTTCATAAAGTCTATTATATACACTGAAGTCTTTAAATGATAGGATCTTACTGAGTTGGAGACCATTGTGAAATCCCAACTTTTCTAACAATATTAGAAGTAAGCATGCAATGAAAATGGTTACCCTATTCAGGAGGTAGTGGCCATTAACCCAGACACAGGTTCACAAATAATGCCCTGTATTCACTGTATAATAATGAGCTCTGTTAAATATGGATGACCTCATTTGTCCTCCTGGCACATGTGTCCCATAGAGAGTGACACACATGTATATTGCCGTTTAGCATCTGGAGATACTGTGGCCTAGACTGGTTAGTGATTTTTATCAATCACAGAGGCTGCCAGGATTTGAATCTTGGGAAGACACTGAATTTGGTGGACTGACTTAGGTCAACAGTTTTGGGAATGGGTCATCATGGGATACACGTGAAGAAAGTAAAAACAGGAGAGTTGCTGAGTAGGAACTAGGAGATTAGCCTGTAGTGGAGTTCTTAGACCTGAAGATACAGAATAAGGAAGTTTAATATATGTACAGATCTTATAGGGACCTAATTAAAATACAGATTCTGATTCAGGAAATTAGATGTGAGGTTTGGGGCTCTGCATTTCTTTTTTTTTTTTTTTTTTTTCTTATACAGTAACATTTATTTTCAACTTTTAGAAAAAAATTGATTTTTTTATTCTTGTT